>BQNB010188940.1:0-11911 GCA_026074375.1 Tanacetum coccineum | reverse complement strand
AGTTTGCACATTTGGTCCTTGTCTTTCTTTTCTCTCTTTCAAGTTATAAATAACTTTTGGAAATTGCAAGATTGGCCCTTATGGATGTAATAAAAGGAAATGGGCTAGGATTTGGGCTTCGACTTTGGATCTTTGGCTTCTTTTTGATTCTCGTGTCCGTGCTTGCTCGTTTTTGACTGTTTTCTTGTGATTTTTGACTTATCCATACCTGCACACACAAAACACAAATACAAACATATTTTTGCCATTTTTGGTCTGTTTTGGGTTTAATTGGGTCTTTTTAGGTACAAAACGGATATGTGTATTCTACACTTATCAATATAAAAATATATATAAATATTATCAAACTTGATTTTATTAAAACCCAACACGTTTATCATAATTAATCATCAATCGACGTTTATAAATCAATTACGTTATATAATTAACGTAATTTATTATCAACTAACTTTTGAAGAAACTTAAGATCTTATCGTATTACGATACTAGGGAGTTTCATGTGAGGGGTTCCATTTGGGTATTTGTTTTGACGAGTTTGTTGTGTTTACGATTTAAAGTGCCCTGGCTCCACAAACAATATTGCATGGCCTTTGGATTATGATAGCCCGAAGAGTGATACAATATTTCCATAATATTTCAATCAAAATGATATTTCATTAAAGGCTTTATGACATCAAAACATATCCAATCAAACTAAGACTTGACATATTACCCAGGTTGTATGACGAAGCCGTTACTTTCATTTCATATACTTTTGCCATCAATCAGATTTCCCTGTACTATTAAAGTGAAGTTCATAACCTCGCCTTTACTTATTTACAAGTTTTATAAACCAGCGAGGGGGATACATGCTTGATTTATACAAATTAAACACAAGTAATTTTGATATGTGATATTGTTCTATCACTGTGAATAGTCCCATCTTTATATGTTTTTCTAAATCCCGTGGGGGATTCATGCTATAAACTATGAATATAAGTGTTTTTCCAACTGTATGCTATCCTGATATATTATCGCCTAAGTTACCTCCATTTTTCCCATAAGACATCCTAGTATAAGAAATCCTAGTATCTCTTTGGGTAATAGCTCCCAGTATCTCTTTGGGTAATAGATCCTAGTATCTCTTTGGGTTGTAGCTCCCAGTATCTCTTTGGGTAGTAGCTCCCACTATCTCTTTGGATAATAGCTCCCAGTATCTCTTTGGATAGTAGCTCCTAGTATCTCTTTGGGTAATAGCTCCCAGTATGTCTCAGGTAGAAGTTCCCGGTTCTATTGAGTTTAAATATGTGATTCATGAGCTTAGGGCAATAATACTTTTTTCCATTATAATTGTACATGCATGCAATTATTACAAACTATAGGTGTATAACAATGTAACCCACTATTGAACTTGTATTTAAACTGTTTAAACTTAAACCTATGAACTTCACTCAACCTTTGTGTTGACTTTTTAGCAAGTTTATCTTAAGTAATTGAGCAACTTATGGCACGAAGAGGCATGAATTTGAAGATGGCAAAACTGTTATCATTTAAACTTTATGTTTCTAGATTTTGGGACCTCCTTTTGTAAAACTCTGATGAATAAATGAATGGTAACTAAATTTTTCCAAAACATCTTTTTGGAGTCATTTTCTATAATTATGACTATTGTACTATGAAGTAATACCCTAGATTAGCTTCCACTGCTATATTTGTCAAAATGAGGGTGTTACATGGTCCCCAATTTAAAGTTTTGGTTGCATATTTTAGGTCCTTATCAAAGTTAAATGACTAAAATACCTCTCTCCTTCTCTCATGTTTTGTCCCTGACCAAGGTTAGTCATTTAACTTTCACCAGGACCGAATATGCAGACCAAACTTCAAAAGGGGACTATCGCTGCATTTTCGAAAGGATTGAAACCAAACACTACAACAAAATATTTAACTTTTCACACTTATTAAGGCACGTGTTCACACTTTATAGTGTGTGGAGTTGAAAAGTTGACACTTAGTTTGTGTGAACCAAATGGGTGTAGCAAATACTTTCACACTTGTAAATGTGAAGATTTATATAAAGTTCATACTTTCAAATGTGAAGATTTTAAAACAATATGATTTTAAAACATCTCTTCACACTTTTAAGTGTGTATAATTTTTACACACTCATAAGTGTGAGTATGTTAAAAAAAAGGTTCACGGTTTAAAAAGTGCGAAGAAAAAAACATGAACAAGTGCCTAATTTGTTGCAGTGAAACTTGCATTTTGGCCAAAACACAAGGACCAAAAATGTAATTTACTCATATAAATATTAAAGCATCTGCTAAATTGCAACGAGAACTGGGAATTCATTATGATCATGCAAGTCTTGATGGCATGATATACTAAAGATATAAATTGGAAAAAAAAGCATTGAAGCGAGTTTGAACACTGCACATCATACATCATGAAAAAAAAGAAAGATCAATGTGCAAATTCTTCGTAGCCCAAACACATAACAAAGTTTTAGATGCAACAGTTGTGGAGTTATTCTTTCCAAGAACATAGCAAAGTGGTTCAACTTCTAGACGAAACAAAAACATAACATCGAGTCACAAAAAAAATAGATACTATACCTTTTCTTCTTATCATCAACCCAGTAGTCCGAACTTACTTCCATCATTCTTAACCCATTTCCTACAACTTTCTGGCTTCAAAAGCAACCAAAGTTTCCTATAATCAGCACTTTCACCAAAAAGTAAAAGAGCAGTGTCATACAATGGATCTTCTGTTCCCCAACCAATATTCTCCAACTTTTTGAAGCAAGCACACATGTCATCTTCTTTATTTTTCCCCATCATCATACTCGCAATTCTAGGAATATCTTTTGCAGCATGATCTTCTTTCTGGTTAGAATGCCCTGTATCAACTAGCGGTGTAGATTTTTCAATCAAAGAGGTCTTGTTATGAGGGTATGCTTTTGGATCACCAATGATATCACATTTAGTAAGTATCACATGGACATCGGTGACAAAAATAGCACTGCACAATATAAGTGAAAAAAGGTCTGTCAAGTATCAATCTTTGTCCATAAACATAAGATTAAGTTGCAAAGTCAAGACTTAGAAAACATCCATAATATGATACTAATCATTTTCTAAGAATTATATTATAAACGAATTTGAATAATCTAAAAACAAAGTTTTTATAGTTAAACACTCGTCAATTAACAACCTAAGTTCAATTGAAAATATAAAGCCGAACTAATTGTCTTGGTTTGTTTAGAGGCCTAAATTATATGGTATCAGTCTTAAGATAAGCAGGTATCCGTAAGCACATAACAAATGTAATAACTAAACAGATATGAATTTAATGAAATATACTACGAGGTATAAACAAATACGTACATGCCCGGTATACTAGTGCAATATTCAGTCAATTAAGCAAGATCTGCAACTGATTCGATTCAACGAACTTAAAAAAAGAGAAGCAATACCCCTATATTTCTATTTTTATGCTAAACCTTTTTATCTTTCATTTTTTTGTAAGAATTATTTTGCAGCGGTCAACTTGAACTCGAGCCGAGGGCAAACCTTAACTTTTAGCTTGCATATGATCGCAGTTAAACCCAAGCTTTTGACATTGCAATCTTACCTAAGAGAATATAATTTCGGTGTCATAATTGCTTGATTGACGTTGTCATTTCCACAAAAAATAAATAAATAAAAATAAAAAAAATCGCACGGGACCATTTTTGCTAAAAAAAATCCTTTTTAACTGGTTTAGCCGGTTTACAGGTAACCCATGTATCATATTGGTGCAAAAAGGACTGTTAACGTATCACATGAGTAATATTTTGGGTACAAGTACTATAACAGTATGTTTGCGAAAGTAAAGGTGTATCGTATGGCTTAAACCCTACTTTTAATTAGCTATTCTATATAGACCTGTAACATCAAACCCTTTTATTTATCTTTTTATGCTCCCATTGTTCTTTTATTAGTGAAGGTGAATCTAAGTTTAATATGACTTAGTGCACCTGGCTACTTGATTTTAAATATCAGAACATCATTTTGGATCACCAATATTGTCACATTTGCTACGAAGTACAATTAGGTAGTGAACTAAAAATTTTCTGCACATAATAAGTTGAAGATAAGCAGACATCAGTATGCGAATGACCAACGCACAAAAGTGTGCACAATACCAAATATTAAAATATAACTCATACACTTTTTTTTAACCGTGAAATTTAATGGAGAAAAGCCAAGTGATGAGCTACAAAAGAAAACAAACAAACGGCCAAAGAAACGACCTGAAACACCCAAGCACCATACACCAAAACAAAACTTATGAAGAAACAGACCCCGGGCTGTTACACAAAAACAAAACATAAAGCTTGATAATCGGCAAAGATCCAATGAAATATAACTCATATACTAGTATATATATCTAAGATGATTGTGTCTTTATTTAAAGGGCCACATAATTTAATAAGGGCCTCCAAAACCTAGTCAACATATAAATATAACAGATACCTATAAAATTCACCCTCGTAAATCTGCTCAGTCAGCCAAAACTTAGTCAATTGAACAATGGAACCTTCCTGCAACTAGTTTGATATAAAAATCTCCTCAGCAATGTAACCAAACTATAAAAAAGAACCATCTGATAACACAACGTCACGCCATTGATTGTCATCTACAGTAAGTGTCTGATTACAATCAATATAAGTCAATTGAAGCATCGGTTTTAGATCCTTCGAGGCACATGTGCATTTACCGGTCCATATCTTTGATATTGCTCCTGGAGTAAGACTTACAACCATTATTTTGATTTTAATTGAATTAAATGAAGTGACTTTTGATAAAAATTGATAAGAACTGAGAATAGTGTTTTTATTCTATTGATTGATTGATTTATAATGCAGAGAACAACCGCTATTTATACAAAACTACAATGGGCTTAAAGAGGGAAAACAATTATTGTGTGGCTATTACTCGTTGACCGAATATCTTTCCTTGAATTAAGGAATATCTTTGCTTGAATTAAGGGATATGATGTAAATAACAATTAATCTTGTTGACCCCATTAAATTGTTTCCTTTAAACACTCCCCTTCAAGTTGAATAGTGGGATTTGCAAAATTCAACTTGTCCAAACACTCGTGTAAGGTTCTTTCATTAACAGCTTTTGTTAAAATATCGACGAGTTGGTCTTGTGACCGAACAAACGGAAGTGTGATGACCTCTGCTTCTAACTTTTCTTTGATGAAGTGTCGATCTATTTCTATATGCTTTGTTCGATCGTGTTGTACTGGATTTTCTGAAATTTGGATGGCTGCTTTGTTGTCACTCATGACTTTGCTAGGTTCTTGTGGTGGATATCCTATCTCGGTTAGTAGCTTTCGTATCCACAACACTTCAGTTATCCCTCTTGCAATCCCTTAGAACTCGGCTTCTGCACTTGAAAGGGCCACCACTTTTTGTTTCTTGCTTCGCCACGTAACAAGGTTCCCACCAACTAAGGTAAGGTAACCTGAGGTTGATCTTCGGTCTCCTTTATCTCCTACCCAATCTGCATCGGTATACAATTGAGTTTCTAAATGCCCATTTTGTTTGAACAAGACTCCATGCCCCGTCGTTCCCTTAAGATATCTTATAATTCTTAAGACTGCTTTCATGTGAGCCTTTTTGTTCACACTTTTTAGTTAGTGGAGTAGAAAAGTAGACACTTAGTTTGTGTGAACCAAATGGGTGTAGCAAATACTTTCACACTGGTAAATGTGAAGATTTATATAAAGTTCATACTTTCAAATGTGAAGATTTTAAACATCTCTTCACACTTTTAAGTGTGAATAATTTTTACACACTCATAAGTGTGAGTATGTTAAAAAAAGGTTCACGTTTAAAAATTGCGAAGAAAAAAACATGAACAAGTGCCTAATTTGTTGCAGTGAAACTTGCGTTTTGGCCAAAACACAGGGACCAAAAATGCAATTTACTCATATATATATTAAAGCATCTGCTAAATTGCAACGAGAACTGGGAATTCATCATGATCATGCAAGTCTTGATGGCATGATATACTAAAGTTATAAATTGGAAAAAAAAACATTGAAGCGAGTTTGAACACTGCACATCATACATCATGAAAAAAAAATATCAATGTGCAAATTCTTCTTAGCCCAAACACATAACAAAGTTTTAGATGCAACGGTTCTCGAGTTATTGTTTCCAAGAACATAGCAAAGTGGTTCAACTTCTAGATGAAACAAAAACATAACATCGAGTCACAAAAAAAACATATACTATACCTTTTCTTCTTATCATCAACCCAGTAGTCCAAACTTACTTCCAGCATTCTTAACCCATTTCCTACAACTTTCTGGCTTCAAAAGCAACCAAAGTTTCCTATAATCAGCACTTTCACAAAAAAGCAAAAGTGCAGTGTCATACAATGGATCTTCTGTTCCCCAACCAATATTCTCCAACTTTTCAAAGCAAGCACACATGTCATCTTCTTTATTTTTCCCCATCATTATACTCGCAATTCTAGGAATATCTTTTGCAGCATGATCTTCTTTCTGGTTTGAATGCCCTGTATCAACTAGCGGTGTGGATTTTTCAATCAAAGAGGTCTTGTTATGAGGGTATGCTTTTGGATCACCAATGATATCACATTTAGTAAGTATCACATGGACATCGGTGACAAAAATAGCACTGCACAATATAAGTGAAAAAAGGTCTGTCAAGTATCAATCTTTGTCCATAAACATAAGATTAAGTTGCAAAGTCAAGACTTAGAAAACATCCATAATATGATACTAATCATTTTCTAAGAATTATATTATAAACGAATTTGAATAATCTAAAAACAAAGTTTTTATAGTTAAACACTCGTCAATAAACAACCTAAGTTCAATTGAAAATATAAAGCCGAACTGATTGTCTTGGTTTGTTTAGAGGCCTAAATTATATGGTATCAGTCTTAAGATAAGCAGGTATCCGTATGCACATAACAAATGTAATAACTAAACAGATATGAATTTAATGAAATATACTACAAGGTATAAACAAATACGTACATGTCTGGTATACTAGTGCAATATTCAGTCAATTAAGCAAGATCTGCAACTGATTCGATTCAACAAACTTAAAAAAAGAGAAGCAATACCCTTGTATTTCTATTTTTATGCTAAACCTTTTTATCTTTCATTTTTTTGTAAGAATTATTTTACAGAGGTTAACTTGAGCTTGAGCCGAGGGCAAACCTTAACTTGTAGCTTGCATATGATCGCAGTTAAACACAAGCTTTTGACATTGCAATCTTACCTAAGAGAATATAATTTCGGTGTCATAATTGCTTGACTGACGTTGTCATTTCCACAAAAAATAAATAAATAAAAATAAAAAAAATCGCACGGGACCATTTTTGCTAAAAAAATAAATCCTTTTTAACTGGTTTAGCCGGTTTACAGGTAACCCATGTATCATATTGGTGCAAAAAGGACTGTTAACGTATCACATGAGTAATATTTTGGGTACAAGTACTATAACAGTATGTTTGCGAAAGTAAAGGTGTATCGTATGGCTTAAACCCTACTTTTAATTAGCTATTCTATATAGACCTGTAACATCAAACTCTTTTATTTATATTTTTATGCTCCCATTGTTCTTTTATTAGTGAAGGTGAATCTAAGTTTAATATGACTTAGTGCACCTGGCGACTTGATTTTAAATATCAGAACATCATTTTGGATCACCAATATTGTCACATTTGCTACGAAGTACAATTAGGTAGTGAACTAAAAAATTTCTACACATAATAAGTTGAAGATAAGCAGACATCAGTATGTGAACGACCAACGCACAAAAGTGTGTACAATACCAAATATTAAAATATAACTCATATACTTTTTTTTAACCGTGAAATTTAATGGAGAAAAGCCAAGTGATGAGCTACAAAAGAAAACAAACAAACGGCCCAAAGAAACGACCTGAAACACCCAAGCACCATACACCAAAACAAAACTTACTAAGAAACAAACCTCGGGTTGCTACACAAAAACAAAACTTAAAGCTTGGTAATAGGCAAAGATCCAATGAAATATAACTCATATACTAGTATATATATCTAAGATGATTGTGTCTTTATTTAGAGGGCCACATATTTTAATAAGGGCCTCCAAAACCTAGTCAACATATAAATATAAGAGATACCTATAAAATTCACCCTCGTAAATCTGCTCAGTCAGCCGAAACTTAGTCAATTGAACAATGGAACCTTCCTGCAACTTGTTTGATATAAAAATCTCCTCAGCAATGTAACCAAACTGTGAAAAAGAACCATCTGATAACACAACGTCGCGCCATTGATTGTCATCTTCAGTAAGTGTCTGAGGACAATCAATATAAGTCAGTTGAAGCATCGGTTTTAGATCCTTCGAGGCACATGTGCATTTACCGGTCCATATCTTTGATATTGCTCCTGGAGTAAGACTTACAGCCATTGTTTTGATTTTAATTAAATTAAATGAAGTGACTTTTGATAAAAATTGATAAGAACTGAGAATAGTGTTTTTATTCTATTGATTGATTGATTTACAATGCAGAGAACAACCGCTATTTATACAAAACTACAATGGGCTTAAAGAGGGAAAACAATTATTGTGTGGCTATTACTCGTTGACCGAATATCTTTGCTTGAATTAAGGAATATCTTTGCTTGAATTAAGGAATATCTTTGCTTGAATTAAGGGACATGATGTAAATAACCATTAACCTTGTTGACCTCATTAAATTGTTTCCTATTAACAACTTTATAGTGTGATTTTGACAACAATTCCCTAAGAAAAGAAAAAACGATTGTAATGTGAAGGAACACCTAAACCTTGCGATGAGGCGACGTACGCATTGGTTTTATAGTAAAATAATGTTACAATTAGCTATCTATATAAAAAAGAGTTGCTAAAATATATTCTTTTACTTCTCACTTATACCCGTTTGTTGTGTTTTAATATAACATGAATTAGTCAATATAAATAGAGTCAATTGCAATTTTGGTCCCTGTGGTTTGGCCAAATTGCAGATTTGGTCCTAATCTTTTTGAAAGTGCAATAGTGATCCCCAATTTAAAGTTTTGGTTGCATGTTTTAGGTCCTCACCAAAGTTAAATGACTAAAATACCTCTCTCCTTCTCTCATGTTTTGTCCCTAACCAAGGTTAGTCATTTAACTTTCACCAGCACCGAATATGCAGACCAAACTTCAAAAGGGGACTATCGCTGCATTTTTGAAAGGATTGAAACCAAACACTACAACAAAATATTTAACTTTTCACACTTATTAAGGTACGTGTTCACACTTTTTAGTTAGTGGAGTAGAAAAGTAGACACTTAGTTTGTGTGAACCAAATGGGTGTAGCAAATACTTTCACACTGGTAAATGTGAAGATTTATATAAAGTTCATACTTTCAAATGTGAAGATTTTAAACATCTCTTCACACTTTTAAGTGTGTATAATTTTTACACACTCATAAGTGTGAGTATGTTAAAAAAATGTTCACGGTTTAAAAAGTGCGAAGAAAAAAACATTAACAAGTGCCTAATTTGTTGCAGTGAAACTTGCATTTTTGCCAAAATACAGGGACCAAAAATGCAATTTACTCATATAAATATTAAAGCATCTGCTAAATTGCAACGAGAACTGGGAATTCATCATGATCATGCAAGTATTGATGGCATGATATACTAAAGATATAAATTGGAAAAAAAAGCATTGAAGCGAGTTTGAACACTGCACATCATACATCATGAAAAAAATAAAGATCAATGTGCAAATTCTTCTTAGCCCAAACATATAACAAAGTTTTAGATGCAACAGGTGTTATTGTTTCCAAGAACATAGCAAAGTGGTTCAACTTCTAGACGAAACAAAAACATAACATCGAGTCACAAAAAAACAGATACTATACCTTTTCTTCTTATCATCAACCCAGCAGTCCAAACTTACTTCCAGCATTCTTAACCCATTTCCTATAACTTTCTGGCTTCAAAAGCAACCAAAGTTTCCTATAGTCAGCACTTTCACCAAAAAGTAAAAGAGCAGTGTCATACAATGGATCTTCTGTACCCCAACCAATATTCTCCAACTTTTTGAAGCAAGCACACATGTCATCTTCTTTATTTTTCCCCATCATCATACTCGCAATTCTAGGAATATCTTTTTCAGCATGATCTTTTTTCTGGTTAGAATGCCCTGTATCAACTTGCGGTGTGGATTTTTCAATCAAAGAGGTCTTGTTTTGAGGGTATGCTTTTGGATCACCAATGATATCACATTTAGTAAGTATCACATGGACATCAGTGACAAAAATAGCACTGCACAATATAAGTGAAAAAAGGTCTGTCAAGTATCAATCTTTGTCCATAAACATAAGATTAAGTTGCAAAGTCAAGACTTAGAAAACATACATAATATGATACTAATCATTTTCTAAGAATTATATTGTACACGAGTTTGAATAATCCAAAAACAAAGTTTTTACAGTTACACACTCGTCAATAAACAGCCTAAGTTCAATTGAAAATATAAAGCCGAACTGATTGTCTTGGTTTGTTTAGAGGCCTAAATTATACGGTATCAGTCTTAAGATAAGCAGGTATCCGTATGCACATAACAAATGTAATAACTAAACAGATATGAATTTAATGAAATATACTACGAGGTATAAATAAATACGTACAGGTCCGGTATACTAGTGTAATATTCAGTCAATTAAGCAAGATCTGCAACTGATTCGATTCAACAAACTTAAAAAAAGAGAAGCAATACCCTGTATTTCTATTTTTATGCTAAACCATTTTATCTTTCATTTTTTTGTAAGAATTATTTTACACATGTCAACTTGAGCTCGAGCCGAGGGCAAACCTTAACTTGTAGCTTGCATATGATCGCAGTTAAACACAAGCTTTTGACATTGCAATCTTACCTAAGAGAATATAATTTCGGTGTCATAATTGCTTGACTGACGTTGTCATTTCCATAAAAAATAAATAAATAAAAATAAAAAATATCCTTTTTAACTGGTTTAGCCAGTTTATAGGTAACCCATATATCATATTGGTGCAAAAAGGATTGTTAACGTATCACATGAGTAATATTTTGGGTACAAGTACTATAACAGTACGTTTGCGAAAGTAAAGGTGTATCATATGGCTTAAACCCTACTGTTAATTAGCTATTCTATATAGACCTGTAACAACAAACCCTTTTATTTATCTTTTTATGCTCCCATTTTTTTTATTAGTGAAGGTGAATCTATGTATAATATGACTTAGTGCTCCTGGCTACTTGATTTTAAATATCAAGACATCGTTTTGGATCACCAATATTGTCACATTTGCTACGAAGTACAATTAGGTAGTGAACTAAAAATTTTCTGCACATAATAAGTTAAAGATTAGCAAACATCAGTATGCGAATGACCAACGCACAAAAGTGTGCACAATACCAAATATTAAAATATAACTCATATACTTTTTTTAACCGCAAAATTTAATTAAGAAAAGCCAAGTGATGAGCTAGGCGCAAGAAAAGCTACAAAAGAAAACAAACAAACGGCCCAAAAACGACCTGAAACACCCAAGCACCATCCACCAAAACAAAACTTATGAAGAAACAAACCTCGGGTTGCTGCACCAAAACAAAACTTAAAGCTTGATAATCGGGCAGAGATCTAATGAAATATAACTCATATACTACTATATATATCCAAGATGATTATGTCTTTATTTAGAGGGCCACATATTTTAATCAGGGCCTCCAAAACCTAGTCAACATATAAATATAACAGATACCTATAAAATTCACCCTCGTAAATCTGTGCCGAAACTTAGTCAATTGAACAATGGAACCTTCCTGCAACTTGTTTGATATAAAAATCTCACCAGCAAT
>BQNB010188938.1:0-11911 GCA_026074375.1 Tanacetum coccineum | reverse complement strand
TAGAACTCACACAGTGTTTACACACAAATTCTTAAGGGTAAACTCACACAGACAAAGAAAAGAAAATTAAGATCAGATTCAAAATGAACTACAAAGACCAAGACAAGTGTTTGTGGGAGAAAGACTTAAAAGTTGACTTGGTAAATGGATAAGAGTAGCTGGTATAGTACCATCAATGCACGACGTCCACAAATTGTTTTTACAAATGAAAGTTTTATGTAAAAAGTCATTCTTCAAAGACTAGAGAAAGGTCAGTAGAAAAACCGAGTCCAAACTGAACCGAAAACAATCGAATCGAACTAATAACCTAACCGAATTCGCCAAAACCGAACCGAACGGAACTGCAAATTCGGTTTTCGGGTTGGATACGGGTTTCGCAATCTGAACCGAAAACCGAAAACCGAACCAAAAATCAAATTCGATTTTTTCGGTTCGGTTGAATTCTTGTTCGGTTTTCGGGTTGACCTAAATTTTTTTAACCAAACAACCCGATAACCGAACCAATCAACACCCCTATCCTCAAGTCTTTTAGGAAAAAAATGTCATCATTCAAGTGGAAAAAGCTTTTCAAAGGTTCTTTGAGTAAAAAAAAAAATCATTGTACCTTACATTGAAAATACCCTAATGATAGTCCTAATAAAACATTGTTCTTCTCTCAAATTAACCCTACCTAACCAGGTAAAGAAAGGTCGCGGAAACAATCAAAAGGTCACGAAAACACAGACACATTGAGTCTAGCAATGCTAACCGCACGCAGCACAAAGCCGCACGCAATAAACATACTAGACTGGAGGGACTTGATGACGTATAGGAATGCTAACATGACGTATAAGTGATTATAGTTAGTGGACATGCACCAAACTCATAATACAAAGCTTCACACGTGCATTTGTAAAACTCTCAAATAATCAATATAAAACATTATTGTAAAACTTTGGTAAAAATAATGTAAATGATTATATATGGCTTAGTGTTGATGATAAATAATTATTGGGCATTTATTAAAGAACACGAGTTGCAAAACATAAGTGTGAACTAATATGTTATGTGCTTCCAATTCCTTCTTTTCAATCTCTTCATCTGATATAATCCCACTGCTTGTTTCATCTCCTGAACTTGTAACCGATGATTGAACCTCTTGAACCTTGCACTGTTGAATCTGCAACTGTCTTTCACTCAACTTTTTCAACGTCATCTTAAGCTCTTGCTCATGACTTGCTCTTTCTATTAACATTTTTTTTTTTCAAAATACCCATATGAATCGCGTCCCCCCCTGTCAGCTTATTTGTGGTCCGTGAGATTAATAAATAAATAAATAAATAAATATATACATATATAGATATATATATATATATATATATATATATATTATATATATATATATATATATATATATAACGTATACGCGTGACCCCCCCCTCCCCCCCCCCCTCCTTTTCCTAGGATATACTTTTTTTTTATTTTTATTTTTATAATTTTTTTTTTCCAATTCCTGTAAGGTATAAATTTAGGATTTCTGGTTTATACATGTTTTGTGTATGGACATCAAGATCCGGGCATTTTTGCGTACGTTTATTTGGGTTACTCTCAAATGTTTTATTTAAAATTAGTTTATTTGGTTATCTGGGTAAGTCTTTGATGACTTTACTTAATGAATAAAGATTTACTAAAATTACTTTTAATATGCATAAGATACGATGGTGCAAAATGTGTCAGTTGTTCATTTTGTTAAAAAAAGAAATTTTAAAAAATTTTAAACCTATATTTTTGCAATTATAAAAGTTGATAAAAATTGGAATTGAAAGCATAAAAGTTAAAGGTAGTCATTAAAAAGCATTCTCACTTGAGGATCACCAGATCTCAGTGGAGTACTGGCTAACCTTATTAGACGATATAAAAACAAAAAACAACAACACACGAGACTTACAGGTTAGCAAACTGGTGTTAAGCAATAATGCTTTTACATGTCTCTGTAGTTCGCCATCAATTGACGTTTTTCTTCCCATTGCTCCTTTGCAACTCTTCCACTGAGCTTTTCAAGTATCCATTTTTTCATGTCGACCCAGTCATGCATCTAGGGCGTACTTGCCATAGTCGACAAGTGCGTGATCTGCAAAAAAAAAAAAATAAAAAACCATGAGATTGTTTATTTCAACCCTACGATCCGTAAACCTATCAGCAAAGCGATGCATCAAGGCTAAATTTTGTTTTTTTTTCATATGGATACTTTCTTCGTTGCGTAAGAGATCGACACGTAATCAAAAAAAATACAAATTACATGTAAATTTAACAAAATGAACAACTGACACATTTTGCACCATCGTATCTTATGCATATTAAAAGTAATTTTAGTAAATCTTTATTCATTAAGTAGAGCTTATCAAAGACTACACAGATAACCAAATAAACTATTTTAAATAAAACATTTGAGTGATCCAATTACAGTACGCCAAAAATCCCCGAGATCTTGAATTTTCTATTTAAACAAAACATGGTTATACAGTAAAACCCTAAATTTAACCTTACAAGAATTGGAAAAAAAAAGTATCTCGCGCGGCGGGGGGGGGGGGGGGGGGGGGGACGCGATTCATATGGGTATTTTGAAAAAAAAATTGTCAGGGTCATTATAACACAACACGAATCCCAAATGGCTACTGCGAAAATTTTCGCTTCCATGTTTCGTCGGTAGGAAATGTTTGATGATTAAATCCGACAAACTTTGATTAGACAAATTTATACTATTTTAATAACTTAATTGATAAACAAATAAAGAGAAGTGATATATTTGATTATCATAGGACTTGTATATTAGAGAACTACATCTTACCATTAATTCTAAAAGAAATTAAAGGTTAAGATTTAAAAAGCATTATATTATTTCACATATTTTATTAATTGAAATATTTTTAAGCCGTTATTCGTTAAGCGAAAAATTATAAAAAAAAAAAATAAAAATAAAAAAAAAAATATACCATCACGACAAGCGTTTAAATATCTTTCTATAGATACCCACTTTGATATACTTTCGACAAACTTTTTTCTTCGTTTTTTCACCTTTTTCGTTCTTTTTTCGTTGTTGACACTTGCATGAAAATATCAAATGTGATTAAACACTAAAAAAAAAATAATTTTGAATATTCGTATAAATCACATGTGATTCATAACACTATGTGACAAATATGCTCCCTGTGTTTGCTCAGGATTGCACTTTTAGTCTCATACTTTTACGAAAGTGTCGGCCGGCCCTCCTTGAGGAAAAACCTATATTGCCACTTTTCCCTCCCTGACCACTAACGAAGTTAAAGTTGACCAGTCATATCCATAGACTCAGATGGTAATTTGGTCTTTCTCTTTGTGATCCCAATTTGTTTTATTATAAATTGCAAAAATGGTCCCATGTGAGGTTCATCTTTAATAAGCATTGACCCATCACCATAGTCAATAAACCGTCTCTTTCTTGTCACTCCGTAAGTTGAGAAACACTCAGCATCCATGTACCCGAATGTCCTTTTAATTTGATCTTTATATACATCAGTGGTGCATAATTGATATGTTGGAGTGGTTATGGGTAACCAAAAGTCAGAAATCTTAGCCACAAAATTAGCGTCCAGCAAAACATTTGAGTTCCTGACATTGCGATGTATGACTCTACTTTGGACACCAGTACTCGTGTGGGAGGTAGTGCCTTTGCATACCTTTCTGAATCCACCCTCTCCCGATGACAATTGATTGGTTGCCAAATTTGATTTCTGCAGCGAAAAAACGTCTCCACTAATTTTATCAGATAATGATGATGGTGTTGAATCCTTGTGTGTCGGTGTTGTTGAAAAGGAACGGTGATGACAGTGGTGTATTATCTTAGCTCATCATTGCTTCCCTTCTGATGTTGGATTTCAAATAGAGCATCAAAATGGATATAGCTTTCAATGGATGTAGTTTTAAATAGAGCATTAGATGACATAAATTATGATGTAATATAAAGAAAGATGATGATTTTTGTGTTTTTAAAAATTTTTGTTTCATGTTTTTGTAATATAAGGATGGAGGGATGATTTGAATAATAAAGAGAAATTCGAAGTTAAAAATATAAGAGGTTGATGTACTTTGTATATCAGAACAAAGGTATAAAGAGAAAGACCAAATTACCTTTGAGTCTATCGATATGACTTGTCAACTTTAACTTCGTTAGTGGTCAGGGAGAGAAAGTGCAACAAAAGTTTCCCCACAGGGAGGCTACCTGCACTTTCCTAAAAGTAGGGACTAAATGTGCAATCTGAGCAAACCACAGGGAACATATTTGCAATTTACTCTTTGGTATATAACACAATTGCATCTTACAACATGTCATTAGGCCCAACTAAAACTCATTTACAATAAATAATCTATTTCTTTTTGGTGTAAACAATCATAGTTACAAATCGTAAACCTGCATTTAAGATAGCAACTCGCGAACTGTAAAACACAACTTCTTATATAAAAACAGTGTGCTCGAGTGTCATGAGGGTCACCCACCATATTTTTGGTACGCAACACACTTCCATTTTTTCCTATTTGCGAGTTTTTAGATCCGTCTTTGTGTTTGTTTGAGGCTTGTGATGTCTGATATGCGGTCATTAACATAAAAAAAGTGGACAATTGAACATAAAAATAATCTGAATTATGGACTCAACCTTTTCATAACTTTTAATTATTAATGTAAATTGCTTATAAAAAAAACCCGTGATAATCACGAGTAGCTTTTAAAAAGGTTTTAAAAAAACAAATCTAATCATGAGATTAACTGCGTTTATGATGCTCTTTTACCAAATTACTAATAACATTGAGATTAAAGTTTACATACAAAATTTCAATGAAAAAAGAAGTTTGCATACAAAATTGAAACATGGAAAGTTACCGTCAACTTAACAAATATACTTTGTAATAGCCTTCAACTTATAAGTTATAATAGAGCAAACATAAACACTTTTGAATGTCATATTCGCATTACCCGGCCACGGAAGTACGTCTTCCGTCGGCCGTAAATCGAATGCCATATTCGGCCGTAAGTTGAAGATAGATATGGCGGTGTATGGTTGGAAAGTGCGAACGTCGCCGCGACGGTAAGAGTAGTCCTTTTAGTCTAGTAACCGCCGCTACGGCCACGCTTACTAGACTGGGGGGACATGTTGGCGTATAGTCTGGAATGGGCCAGACCCAATGGGCCGAACCCGATAAAAGGGTAGCCCACATCCTCCGTAAAAACTAATCCATACACTAGATATACAAGGGTAGGATCATGTCCTACACAAAATACCTACAAAAGAATACACAGGTTATTCTCTACCACCTCTTTATATAACATGCTTATATATTTCTTTTTTTGACTTGAACGGTTTTCGAAGGGGTGATCCCGGGCTCCGGCCTCGGGTCCCCTTCTAACCGGTTCTTCTTTGTTGGCACTCATAGACTATTCATAGGACCGGGACCAGGGAGAGTCGATGAACTCAGAGATAGTAGTCAGGGACCGGCCCGACCAAATTATGCTTCAACCTTAAAAATCAAGTTGATTAGAAAACAAAATGATGTAAACGATGAATGTGTATTGTGATTGGTGGATACCCTCATATGTATCTTTTATACGTTGAGGCAGCTTGCGTGTAATTATGATAAACCTATGTATGAATTCATAATGGTAATCTTGCATAATTTTCGGTTCATATTAATTGTGGGTCAAAAGTCACTGTTACTACATAATTACATAACCGATGTATGCAGACCTCTAATTAGGAAACAATCAATCATAAAATTAAAATGATTTAATGTTAATTGAATTTTATTTTTTTGAACTTTAATGTTAATTGAATTCATAATGGTAATCTTGCATAATTTTCGGTTCATATTAATTGTGGGTCAAAAGTCACTGTTACTACATAATTACATAACCGATGTATGCAGACCTCTAATTAGGAAACAATCAATCATAAAATTAAAATGATTTAATGTTAATTGAATTTTATTTTTTTGAACTTTAATGTTAATTGAATTCATAATGGTAACCTTGCATAATTTCGGTTCATATTAATTGTGGGTCAAAAGTCAAACAATATCCATTAAATGGGAAAGAGAAATATCTTCTATACATATAATAAAAGAAGTTTTTTATTATTTGTGATGTCATTTGTGAAATAAGCAAAATTTCAAAAAAACATTTATTTATTATATATATAGAATATAGATTACTGGGCATTTAGTAAAGAACACGAGCTGCATAACATAAGTGTGAACTAATATGTTTTTGGAAAACAAACAATGAAAAGAAAAATGGGAGACAAGCTCGACGAAAAACATGTTTTGTGGTGCAAGAAAAAAGCAAATAGTATTCTACATCATTTGGTCAACACATGTGATAAATGTTTCATGATGAGGAATTATGCGGTTGTACGTTAAGCCTAATATTCAAAAAACTTTTAAATTAGACATATTTGTATTCAATATTATATCTTAAACTTAATTGATAAATAAATAAATTTTAGATTTGGTTTAAAAACTTAATAAAGTTACAATCGCATTCTCGAATCTAACAAATTTACAACAATATTGACCAACAATAAATAACATGATGAACATTAGGGTTAGTTATGATCCTTATATTGGTTTGCTCAAATCGCCTCAAGAATCTACATATATTAATCTACAAGTTTTAAAACTTAATAAAATTACAATCGAATTCGAATTTAACAAATTTGCAACAATGTATGTATTGAAGAAGCCACACATGACACATATGTGTTAAAGAAGACACGATAGCACTCGACTGCCTAGTTTGTAACGAAACCTTTATTGGTTTGTTCAAACCGCCCAAAGAGTCTACATCTATTAACTTATAACCACCAACAATTGTATGAGCAACATCGCCATTGGCCGAGTTGGTGCTTGAATTCAAAACACGGATAAAATGTCGATTTGTATGGTCACGTTATCGATATTTTCACAACCGCTTATAATGATGTTGGTAGGCTTTTTCGTCTAATCACTTGTACTATTTGAACAACGAATAAGGCCATCCAAATCCCCTGCATCAATATGTTCAAGATTAGCATTATAAAAAGTAACATGATTAATAAAAGTATTATTCAGTTGAGGCGAGTGAACCAGCCTTTGGGAATGATAACACTTATAGAACTACGCAGATACCATAATGCAATTGAAACCATGCCATTTTTAATAGAGTAATCAACAACTTATCCAAGCACCAACTCGGCCATGAATTAAAAAAAGCCTTCACGCATCATGTCTCATCGCGTTTTATCATGTTTTTTCACTTCTCATCTCACGTCACGCCTTAAGCCTACGCCTTGGTCTATTGCGTAACGTGGAGGTCACGCCTCGCGCCTTTACGAGGCTTTAGCGACGTCATAGCGTGCCTTTTAGAACCCTACTTCTACCTAAACATTTCATCAATACTTCTCCATATTTATACCTCTAACTCACAAAAATAAATACTTTGTAACACTTAACTTGAGTTAGAGGAGAGAAAAAATTTAGACATTCTTGAGATGAAACTTCTAGGGAAAGGAAAGAAAAAAGGAAAGTTTTTTGCGTTCTTCAGTTTTATTTGGAGAAGAAAAGGAAATGTGAAGGACCCCTTTACACTGTGAGCGAATAATATGTTGTCCACTTTCAAATGTTACAATCTCAAATTAGGATCCCCTTTACACTCGTGAAGAATAATTTGTTGTGTATGCTTTCACCAACAATTCTGTGTAACACCCCAAAATTCGGCAAGTAGCGGAATACAACATGGGGTGCTTATTCATAGTCTACACAATCTGTCGCACAGGGCCGAGGGGTGACTTCATAGCTCGTAACCAGTTTCTTATTTTGGTCATTTGTAACAGGACGTCGTTAAATTCACTATTTATTTTTAGTCTTGTACGCGTTTGCTTTTAATTTTATGTTAAGTTAAATCGCTGTAAGCTAAAAATTTTCATTCAATATAAACGGGCATCAATCAATTCAATGTTTACATCAAGCAAGTGTTAGATAACTATTTTAAGAATAATTATTACCTTTGCTAAAGTGTTAAAACGATAAAGTTACGCCATTTTACTAAAGTGTTATTTATAAACGTTTTTAACTTATAAAAATGATTTTATTAATGCGATTAGATGGTGATGTAGCTATATAGAATTTTATATGGTACTACCTCCGTCCAAATTTATTGTCAACTTTTGACTTTCTAAGTCTTTTTTTTCCCTTTCTGTAACTTGACCTTAGAAATAATTTTTGTTTGTGCTATTTTATTATTTTATGCATAAATATATGGAATGGACTTTGAGTTTTATGTATTTTTCATTGATATTTATAACTTTTATCAGTAGTAAGTAACAATGAACAAAAATATTTATAGGTCAAGAAAGTTGACATTAGATAGACCAAAAAGTCAAAAATCAGGACAATATTTTGGCGACGGAGGTGAGTATTAGTTATCTAAAGTGACTTTAGTACTTGTACGACCTATATTTAATTAGGTTGCTTTCGGTCATTATCGTGACGCATTTTCTATGATACTAGATATTCAATTCACTCAAGGTGAGTTCATAGCCCCATTTTACTACTTGATTGTTTTACAAACTCTACGGGGTGAAATTACATGCTTGTTTTACTATTGGACACAAGTTTTTTAAATTGTATACTATCCAAATTATTGCCTGAATATTAGTGCCTAAGTTACCTTATTTCCATTTAAGTCCCTACTTATCATGAACCGTTAATTGCTAATGTACTAAGCGCGAGTGTTATGGATAGATCTATCCGAACTCACAATCCCCACCTTTCTTTTGGGTCACAAGTTAATCATGGTGCATTTAACATTGTGATGACAGTTAGGTTACTGGCAAGCATCCTATATTTCTTTTGGGCACAAATCTAGTTAAGGTTTCGGTGTCATGAGCTTAGTGCAATAATACATTCTGTTTTGGACTAGCTGATTATGTTTCGTTGGTCTAAATATACTTTGATAATCTTGTGGTACCACCTTTCTATTGATAACCTATGTTTTCCTCAAAATCACTTGATGTTGACTTTGAACATGGTAAATTTCATGTCCTAAGGTTGTAGTTTGGTAGAGGAACTGCTGAGGATGGTCGTGAGATGGATTCTGTGTTACTTAAATGGATGCAACTTTTTTCTTTAAAATCGATGTTCTTCTTTTTAGTTGAATTTAATGAAGGTTGTGTTTAAAAGAAACGTATGTTGAATGTTTTTTGACTATTTTAAATATGTGGGACCTAATGTGGAAAACTCTGTTATTTGTTAATGGCATCAAATAAAACTTATTTAAAGTCCAATTTAAGGTCGTTTTCTTTTTCTTGTTTTATTGTACTTTGACGTAGCACCCCATTGTTACCATTCCGCTGCTACGGGGTGTTACAATAGCCACAAAGTACTGGTTACGAAAACGACCTCAAAAATGAGACGTTTTAAAATAAATGTTTCACATTCGATGCATTAAAATATCAGAGTTACAACAGGTCCAAACGGTTTTCAAAAATACCACAAGTGTTTAGACAAAACATAAAGTTTAGATAAAGTTTTCATCGAATGTAAATAAGAGAAAGTCTTTACAAGCATAGTGTTTTTCAAAATTAAGTTTCATCGAATGTATAAAGTGTAGAGTCTCCAAAGTACATATTCGTGCGGCTTCCTCCGAGCAATACCTGAAAGATCTGAGATAACATGCGAAAAACGGTCAACAAACAATGTTGAGTGAATCCATAGAGTTTATAAGTAATAAATGTATGACACAAGTAGAGTTCATCGAGCGACATTGTAACACATACAAGTCATGTATAATTTTTTATTACATCGAGCTCATGACACCGAACCTTAACGTCAGAATATAAAATTTGCCCATGAGAAGGTATAATTGCCGTATATCTTAATTCTCAATACAATGCGTCCGTTGACAGGGTAATCTGATGGTAGATACCCGGACGGGGTTGGGCAAACCCAATAGATCTATTCACTTGTACTAGTTTTTATCATGAAAGGTAATTAACGGTTCATGAAATTGAGGATTTTTGCAATAGGTACTCAATGTCATTAATATCACGTATTCGGTTCCTGCATTACCAAGAAATCACTTGTGTTCAATTTTCAAAACTAGCATGTATCTCTTTTGCGGAGTTTATAAAACAATTAAGTAAATGTGAGGCTATGAACTCACCTTATGCATAATGATGTAAATATCGAGAATAAACGTCGAGAATCCGAAAGAAATCTTAGAAGCAAAATAAAGTCGCGTCTTAGATTTTATAAATATTACGCGAATAAATGCAAATAAATTTTTATAAAGTTTTTATACTGATTATAACTTTTGAGACATACATCTTATAAACTTGATTACCTTTATACAAACATATAAGACTATTATTTCGGACTAATTTCATAAGAATTTTATATCTAAAAGATCCAATCACAATAAAATACTGTTTAGCATCGATACTCTTGCATCATGCAAGATTATATATTAGATCTTTCATTGTCATATTATGTTATAACAACAAACAAGATTACTTAATTGGTTTATACTAAGCAAGTGATAAAAGGTTGAAGTACTAAATATTAGTCATGAAATAACACAAGACATAGACACGTCTTGTTTAAAGTTGGCATTATGAACCTTTTTATAAAATATTTGTCAAGATAGATAAATATTAGTTTTGTGTTGAGTTGTGGCCGGACAAAGCTTGAATTACCTATATCTATGTTAAAAAGTTTTTTCTTTTCTTTTTTTTTGTTAACCAGCTTGCCTGTTGTTGGATTTTGACATATACAATTCACACATTACATGTTAATAAACGGTAAAATATAATAAAAGTTTAGGCGGAATCACGAAACGGAAACATATATGATAAAAATAAAATTATATCATGTGGGATACTTTTCTGAAATGATAAATTATGTAGAGCAAGTAGACGGATAATAAAGTTGGGTTCACTTTTAATGTACGTTTTGCTACGAACGCGAGATAACCTATTCAATTAACCGAAAAAAATAAATTTTATGAAAAAATAAATAATAAATAATAAAGTACGGGGTTAAATATGACCCGAAAATTACTAGTTGTTATATTTTGTCCAGTTCAAATATTATGAACACTCTATTTTGAGGTAAATAAAAATTAAAGGCAGATATTTAACTTAGAACGGAGAGAGTATTTCGTATCGATGTAGGGTTCATATTCGGAACACAGATGAACAACTTAAATCTGTTGCATGTGTTATACCTCTTACATGATTATATTGTTGTTATAACTCTTAAAATTTTAATGGTCTTTATATAAATATATAAAAAGTAAATATATTTATATGAATTCGTTTTTCGGTTCAAATTGCTAAACTCATATCCAACCCGAGAACCGAATTAGTAGTTCAGTTTGGTTTGATTTTGACAAATTCGATTCAGTTGTTTTCGGTTTTGTTTCGATTTTTTCGGTTTTTTTCTCACCCCTACTAATATTTCCCCGTAGGCCCGGATAATATGTTAAGCCTCTAACATAACTATAGTTTTTAACCCGTACATTACATATATGAGTAAGTATAAAATTATATAAAAAATCTTTTATATTTTTGTAGTTACAATATTTGTGGACAAGCGGGTTTTATATAAAATTTTCATTACGTATTAATATCGATTCATATTTCGTATATATTTTTATTGGATGAAGTATACTTTGTTTAAGTGACATGTTTTTTTTAAATTTAACTCATATTACCCTTTTTATATAACAAGTTTTTGATACCCGCGCTTCGCTGCGGCGCATTTTGAATACAATAATTTTTTTTTAAATTGTACCACATATTTTTGTTAATGTATGTGATCGAAGTTGTTGTACAGAATATTAAAGCAATCTTATTTGAGTAAAGAA
>BQNB010188935.1:0-11911 GCA_026074375.1 Tanacetum coccineum | reverse complement strand
AAGGGTTGGGTAAAAGGGTGAAGCTGGTATCTCGTGATGGTGATGCTTTTGAGGAGATGGCGGGAAAGAGGTTGAGGGGTGAACGTTTATTGGGTGACAGGTTTAAAAGGTTTCACTTGCCCAAAAAGAGACCCCCGGGTTTCATTTACTTGCCATTTCTTTTTGTTTCTTTTCTTTTAGTTATAAAACAGGTTCAAAAATGGCAAAAGCAGCCCTTGTGTTTTAAAAGAACAAAGATAAAGAAGGTTTCAACTAATGGCAGTTTCAGCCCTTGTGTTTTACAAGGAAAAATACTTTGTAAAATTGCAATTTTAGTCCTTCATTTAATTTAAAACACTTTTCTTTTATAAAACAATTTTCAGAATTGACAATTTAAGTCCCTAAGGTTTTATAAAAAATTGTTTTGGGCCAGTATTGGGTTTGTGTACTGGGCTTGTATTGGGCCCAACTGGGTGTGTTTGGGCCCAATAAGGTTTAGGCTTATGTTATTGGGCTTTTTAAGGCCCAATAAGGTTTGGGTGGGTTTTGTGTGTACAATGGCTGAGATTGGCTTGTTCAAGGGCTAGGATCGGGCCTTCAAAGTCTTCATAGTCTCTGTCAATTGCACACAAATGGGCTGTTGTCATTGATTGAGGGCCCATTTGGTCTTCACAGTCTTCATCAATACTATACTAATTGGGCTTTCCCGGCCCATCAGATGGGTTGAGATTGCAACCAATAGTATACTTCAATTACGGCTCCGGTTTTGACTGTTAATTTGTTGAGTTGACTTTGACTTTGACTTATTCCTGGTCTTTGGCTTTGCTTTGGGCTTTTGTCCATCACAGCACATCTTTTCCATTCCAGTCCCCCGGTTTTGTTCCCGTTTGTCTTTGGTTTTTTCGTCCCTTTTCTTGGTTTAAAAAAATTATCCGTTCCTGCACAATACAAATGTAAAACAAACATATCTTTGGCAGTTTTTGTCTGTTTTTGGTCATTTAAGTCCGTTTTTAATGGAAAAAGGTATGTGTATTTAAGCACATACCAAATAACTATTTAAACTAAAGCACGATAACAACAATAATAATGTAAAGAGATAAGGAAAGAAACAACCAAACCAAGACACCAAGATGTTTATATTGGTTTTTTTTTTTTTTTTATTTTTAATTTTTTTATTATTCCCCCCCGTCTACGAAGCACCTTTTCCCTACTCCACTCCCTAGTATCCGACTCGAGAGTCACTATGTCCAACAAGCACCCTTTAGGCAAGAAAAGCCTTTACATGCGCTAGAAAAAAAACCTTTATTTTTCCTGACACTAAGCTAAATGTCAGTCCTAATCTAAGCTAGACCAATCTAACCACTTCACAAGATTATACGCCCAAGTCACAAGATCTACACTATCGGATTTACATAATATCCGAATCACACAACTACACAAGATAAATACAATAGAGGTTTGGTACTTAGAAGAAAAGAGGAGAGATCACTAATTAACACTTCGCTTCTTGACGAATACGAGTGTTCTTCTCTTGCACTTGAATGAGAGGGAAGAGATGAGAAGAAGAGATTAGATCACTTGAAACAAGATCTAAGTATGTTAGTGATCAAGAGTTTTAGTGAGAGAAAGAAGGTTTAGAGAGAGAAAGAAAATACTGAAAAATTTTGTGCTAAGAGAATGATTTTTCTGCTGGGAATGGAGCAGTATTTATAGGCAGGGAATCCCAACGGCTATTTGGGGGCGGTCCCGGCGGTCCCTTATATATAAGGGGGCCGCCAGGCCTATAAGGGGGCCGCCGCCTAGACTCCGCTCCCTTTTTTGTCTTTTTGTGGGGAAGGTTGTATCTGGTGTAGAAGCTTCCGTTTTGGGGGGAAAATTTGACTTTCAAATTTGAATTTCAAATTTTAAGTTTTTAATAAAACTTTTTATTTTAATTAGAAAATATTTTGTAAATGTATTTTTGAGAAAATACTTTTGTAGAATTAAAAGTGAGGATTAAGAGAAAAATATTTTCTTGATCACTAATCATGCTTAATTATTTTGTTTGTCCATACCTTAAGTGATCACTAATCTTAGAAATGAAATTTTACATTTAATAATTTGTAAACGTTATTTTTTATAGTCAAACGTTTTACATTTATTTTTATTATCAAAACGTTGAGAGGTCGAAAAATATAAATAACGTTTTTGAGCATTATTTGTATTAACAATCTCCCTCTTTTTGATGATGACAAAATATAAACTCATTTTAAATAAAATTAAAGATGTCAAATTATTAAATGAGTTATGTTCCATTTCTCCCCCTTTTTGTCGAATTCAAAAAGAATGATCGTCGAGTTGTTGAAGGAAGAAAGAAATCGACGATATCAAGACTCCCCCTTGATGTGTGCTCCCCTTGTTCGGGGCACCAAGGGATCGATCTTACGAAAATTGTTTTGCTACAAAACAAAGTTAGAAGTACAAGTGCAAGACAAATATCTTTCAAGTTAACACATAATATATATAAATTATCAAAAGAAGAGTTTCATTCCACCAACAAGAAACTCATACACTAGCACATCCAAGTAATACATTCAACATAAAATTTAAAAACTAGATCCTAATAAGAGCTAAGACACATTCATACAACATTTGTATGAATCATTATAATAGAAAGTAGATAATCATAAAGACATAATAAGGCATAGATCTACACTAGTTGATTCTTGAAAGGTAGAAGATGTCGTAATCAAAAGATGAAAGAACAATTATTTAGGAAGATTAATCATGTAGGAATGATTAATTAAAGAGGGAAAAAGAAGGAGTTGGTAAAGCATAAGTTGGAGGGATACGGGTTAAAGGGATGTGACGGGTTAGAAGATAGTGAATGAAGTTGATTTCATTTCTCAAAGAGTGGAATTGGTGTCTAGAAAACTTGAAACAATGACAAAAACTTGAGTGAAATTCAACTTGAGCAATAGAAAGGAGGATGAATTTAATGGTGGTGGTGGTGAAGTGTGCCTGAATTTTAGGCATAGAATTGGATTTTTTATGGTATGGATAAAAAATGGTGGAAATGTTGTGGAGTTGGTTAATCATTTGATCTCTTAAGGGATTGTAGATGGTGGTGAAGGAGATTGTAAGTAGACTCTTGGAGGAAGAGGAGGTAAGTCATTTTGGGAAGGAGGTGATGATTTTGGAGTGGATGGTTTGCGTTTCCATACTTGTCTAACTGACATCCTTGGTTTTCTAGAGAAGTTAGAATGGTGGTTTGAGCAAGACATTGATAAAGAAGAAATTAATGAATTATAAGGGAGATGAAGATGGTGATGAAGTATGAAAGTTGGGTGATTAAATAATGGAGAAGATTGGATAAAGTGGCAAAGCATGGTTTAGGAAGAGGAGAGTGCCAAATATGGTTTAGCCAATCTGGGAAATGACAGCTTAAGGATGTAGGTAGGAGGGTCAAGATACAAAAAAAGAGGTAAATTCAAAATCTTTCTTTCCCTCCTGGTGGCGGTCTCATATCACCTGGCGGTCCTAAATATATTGGGGGCCGCCTGATACATAAGGGGGCCGTTTTCTGGAGATAAGAAGATTTCCAGTTTTCTCTTTTTCGTAAGTCCAGTGATTTCGGCTTCTATCAATTTTCAAGATCAACTAGTTAAGCAATAAATGTAGATTCTATTCTAACATACAAATCATTTAGCAAGTAGTATGCATTTCAAAATATAATCATAAAAATTATACAACCATAACGCATTATAGATAAGAAATTATCAAGATCAAATGCAAATCAAAATTTGCCACTTCTAGTCCTAATAATAGAGAAATATAATGTATTAAATACGAGAGATAATAATAATAATAATAATAATAATAATAATAATAATAATAATAATAGAGTCATAGGAGTTGTATCAATCCATTCATTTTCGTTTTCCACCCATCATGTTCTTGAGAGCTTGTCCAATTCACCATAACTCTTCCCGGTGAGCATATCTTCGTTGAGTTTGAAGATTAATGGTCTCGGAGAGATAAGTGTTTAAGTAATGTCTTTCACGAGGAGGGTTTTGATGGACTCTAGAGACATTATTTGATGAGGAAGAAATGTTTTGAGATGGAGAGGAAGGATTGGAATGAGAAGATTCGTCATCATTTTCATCAGTGGGATCAACCAAAGGATGAGATGACGATGGATGATTTAGATTAGGAGAGTAGGAAGCTAGCATTTTGGCTCATGAGGTCTTTCGTGCCCTAACCTCATGCCTTTGCTCGTAATGAGGAGCAAGTTGAATGATAGCTCATCATGTAAGAAGAAAACCGATCAAAATCTAGTCTCAAAAAGAAAAAAGAGACGGACACGACATGTTTGAATAACCTAGTCAAGAGCATACCATAAGGTAAGAGTTCCTTTGGTTTGAATCGAGTCTTTTCCATTCTTTTGAGAATGAAAATGCAGGTTTATAAGGAGTAGATGTCCTCACATGCAATAAAGCATGTGACAAAGACAAGCGGAGACATAATCCTTATGTCCTCCTAGACAAATGGCGTTTTCATGAATAATATCAACCCAAGGTTTCATATGTGTTTGAATTTCTCGGGTTAAAATTTCATTTTCACCTACGACAACCGTTTTCTTATTTTTAGTACGAGTCTCTTGACCTTGTCGAGGAACTTGAATAAGAGACTTAATGACTCTTGGAGACGAGGTTTGGTATTGTAATGAAAACCCAACTTGTAACACTTACTGACAAATGGTCAAGAACCACATTTCAGTGTTAGGAGGCTGACCTTTATGAAGTGTGATTTTAGAAATTTGACCAAATTCCTCAAGAGTGAGGGAGAATGACTTATTTTGAATGACGAAGTTGACAACAAATTGACCCTTGTGATTATAGGTAAAAGTGAGTTGATAGTAAAACTCGAGAACAAAGCGAGGTATAATTTGTTCGTTAATATCTAACAAATAATTAAAACCAATTGACTTAAACTTAGCATGAATATGACTCAAAATTTTGAAGTTTGGACTTTACAATCCTATCCCTCCATGAAAAACCATATTTCAAGATTTGCCATTTGTTTAGCAAGGTGAATTGAATCATGTATTGATATATATTATGTAGTTTCGAGCTTTATGATAGATCAACCATTGTACTTGAGGCATTGTTACCTAAACAAAACAACCAAGATCGATATTTTATTGTATTTTTACTTGTTTAATTATCTTGAGTTCGTGCCTAGTGTGCCCTTAATGCAACAAATATGGAGCAATCGAATTAATCTCGATCTAAATATAAATCCTAGGAAGTTAAACACCAAACCTCCTTATTTTGATTTTGCTCAACAAACAAAAAGGGTTTTTCCCCCCCCCCCCCCCCCGAAAAATACATATGAATTACGTATCTCGAAATTTGTTCATGAGATCAATTATGCATGTGTTTGAAAACGTTTTTGGGATTGGATTAACAATGCATAACATTAATTTTATAATATTCCTAACGTGAGTGATAAGAGAATAAATTGGGGTTTTCATTTGAAATCAAAAATTTTCAACAAATTCACATAATGTTTCAAATCCTAAATCAACGTGGAAGCATATTAGTTATACATTGTATCCTAGTAGTCTTAATTGTATAAAATTGAAAGAAAAATGGAAAATCCCTAATTTTAATTTTTGGTGTTCGTCATGAACCCTAGACTCAAATCGAAAGAAAATAAATGAAATGACTGGCAATTGATGATCTTTGTGATATTGAGATTGATTATTAGTGTTGATTTGATCTTTAATTGATGTTTTAATGGTCGATGATTGCAATTTTACATACACGTAAAATAATATACTTATAGAGAAATTAAGGAAATCCCCAAGTATCCCTTGGACAATTCCACTCACAAAGATATATATATAGAATACGTATAATAAACCGGGCAAGTATGATCACCCGGGTCGTTTCCCCAATGACTCGTGCAATGGAAACCTCGATCTCGTCGGATGATGATTGAATAAGAAAAGAGATATTTTTGATTTATTTATGCTACTAAAATTAAAGGCACAATTTAAACAACTAATTAACAAGTTAAACTAATTACGAAAGTAAATAAAATGCGACATTTAAGAAAACAAATACAATTTAAACCTTAAGAATATAAACTAGATTCCTAAACCTAACTTAATGCTAAAGAAAATTTTAGAAAAAGAAAAATATTTTTTAAGAGCTTTTCGGAGTTTTTTTTTTCTTTTTATTTGATTTTTGAAAATGAAATATTAAAAACTAAATTTGAAAATTATTTTAAAAAAATAAAAAACTTAAACAAAAATTGTATAAAATTATTTTTTATAAAAAGAAATAATGCAGAAAATTAATTTTATTAAAAGCCCTAATTTTTAATGAGTAATTTTAAACTAATTTAAGTAATTAAACTAGAAAACCTAATTTTATTATTTAATTAAACTAAATATTTAAACTAAATCTAAATCTGCCAAACATATGGGCCGAAAGTGACAAGAAAGAAAGATAAGGGTAGGCGGGCGAAATATAGGTTTTTATAAAAAACACAAAGTTTTGATCTATTGGCAGATAGTAGTCCCCTTAACTTGGTGACTAACTAACTAAACTATTAAACTAACGAAGGACTTACTATGAAAATTAAAAGGACTAACTGTGTAAGTAACAAGGACTAACTATGAAAAGTTTTAACTAACAGAAACTTTAGAGATGAACAGACATGACCCCTGAAGCATCTAACAACCAACAACCAGCATCCATATTATAAAAAAAACAGCTTATTAACTAACTTTTTAAGACAACTTTTATAAAACTTACTACGTAACTTATTTAAAATAAGCTGTATGAGCATGTGAAATCTAATAAGCTTAAGCAGCTTAGTAGTCTACCTCTTAAACATAGCAATCTTCAAGGCACATGACAAAATTTCCACTACTTTATAAAATCTGCTTATTCAACTATTAGCAAATCCTACAGCATATTTAAGCTACTACTAAACAGATTACTAGTAAATAACCCACAGCTTATTAAGAAAACAGAAAAGGAACAAATGTAAATCAAATAGTGTGTACCTTGGCTTTCCAGCATGAACAGGAAAGCTTAACAGCTTATTATGAGCTTATGGCTTATTCACATAAGCTCAAAATCAAAAACAACATCAATCCTAATCTAACCTAATGCTGACCCTCAGCTCTAAAACCCTTGGAGTCTCAGCAGCCATCCAACTCCAATAGAGACTCCAAGCCTTGAACCATTACTCAAACAAACACAAATATTTCGACAGAATTAAAATGAAGATGCAAATTAATATGAAAAATAAAACTTTTTATTATTTCTGAAATAGGTTCTTACAATTCGAAATGAAATAACATGAAATTGAAATTACATTAAAAAAGTACTACTAAAAAACTGAATCGAAAAATTAAACTACTACAAAAAATAAACTAAAATTTTTCACACCCAATAAGCTGGAATGAGGGGGCTATTTATACCCGAAGCTTGATCTCCTCCCATCTTCTAGGTCCTTCTTTTCTTTTCATCTTTGCCTCCATCTCTTCTCTCTACCTTGATCTAGCTTTTAGGCCGTTGGATTAAAGTGTGTATAAACGGATCGTTGACGTGGCTTGGTGTGTTATTTTGGTGAGTGTGACTGAATATACACTCACTCCCACGTCATATCCACCAATCACAATCCTTCTTTCAGCCACATGGATTTAACTCAAGGGGGTTAGGGTTGGGTTAGGGTTTGATTGATGGTGACAGATGAGTTAGGGTGTGAGGGGATCATTAACCCTATGGTTAATTTAGATGGAGGTAAAAGATTGACAGACAAGGGTTCTTTTTGTTCTTGAGTGAAGTGTGTTCGTTTGTGTGGTGAGTTTTGATGCGCATTTGGGGGAAATAAGGTAAATAGTAATTGTAAAAGGTTAAAAGTTAAACCGGTAGTGTAGGTTTGGGTCGGTTAGGACGGGTTGGGGGTTGGCATATGATTGCTGAAAGGTTGAAATGGGTTATTTGACCTGTTAAAATGACCCGCGACTTTTATAACTTTAGGGAAATTACAACTTCGGTCCTTGTGTTTGGCTAGCACCATTTTCAAGTTGTAAACAATTTTCATAAATTGCAAAATCAGCCCTTGAACTTTATAAAACAACGGAGTTTGGTTTTGGTTGACTGTGGTTTAGCTGCAGTTGACTGTAGAAGGCTGAGGCATGATCTTTCTGGCTTCGGCTTTGATTTCTTTAGCTTCTTGATCACTCATCCGTTGCTCGTTCCGTTTTTTGACTGATTTCTGTGATATTTGACATATCCATACCTGCACACTAAAACTCAGATACAAGCGCATTTTGCTTCATTTTTTGATCCGTTTTGGGTTGAATTGGGCCTTTTTAAGCATAAATTGATATGTATAGTTTAACAACTATCAAAATTCCCAAACTAAAACATTGTTTTGTCCTCACGCAATACCACATGCTCGTAACCAAAATACTCGAACTCCCCCAAACTAAGCCTTTAAAAGTATTAAAGTCAATTGAGGGGAGTTTCTAATCACAATTACAAAACACCCCGACGTCCATTTCTAAGATTTTTACTCTTTTTATGATTTTTCCTTGATTATTAACAACCTAACTACAAATATATTTGTGTTGACAAAATGCAATGTATTCATTACCACATTGTTACTTTTAGGATTCATAGAAAAAAAGCACAATTAAGCGTCTAAAAGATAACTCATCATCCCCCGATTTTTTCATTTTCCCATGCTAAGCTTAAAAACAATATCCATCGTTAATTACAAGACATGACACTAACCCACATCATAATACTAATAGTGTACTACATTTCCTCCCCAAATCCTACTTTTTGTATCTCAGATTTTACTTAGTCATATACCCGAAAGGCTCATTAAGACTTTTGTTTTTGATACTTATCTATTCAGAAAATAAAGTGCATGTTAAAGAACTGCAATAATTAGCTCCCTAGCCCCTTTTCAAAAGAATCAATGCAATCAAGAATAAAGGTATCCACATCGAGGCAACAAAACTTGGCTTTTTTATTACTACAAAGCAAGGCACCATTCATGTCATATACCCTAAGGCTCTTTAAGACAAGAATGAACCAATCTCATTTGCACCATATACCCTTAGGCTCTTTAAGGCACAAAACAAGACAAAAATTAAGCAACATTATTAAACCTCAGTCCTTTAGTAGGCTACAACATCGGCCACGCCTCCGACACGATGCAGCAAAACATATTACGACTTCGGATTATATAAGTAAAAACCAGTGCCTTTTACCTCGAAGCCACATCGATAGCGAGTCGACAAGAGGTATCTACTTATTATATGACACCGACCTACCTATATATGGAAAACTCCAACCTCGGCCACGGCCACCCGAAAAGAGTAATCTGGCAGAGATACATAATTATTATATATTTGTATTTTTTTTTGCCAAATTAAGTATTCCTGATGTGTAACTCATCCTAATCACAAAGGAATTAAAGAAAACTTCAATTAGCTCTATTAACAAAAAAAACACACAACTTTATTTTAATTAAACAATTATATATAGAGGAAACAAACTAATGGGAGAAAAAGCCACAATTAACACATATGAGCTTGAAAGAAATCCAACTATTCTACGTTTAATGTCATGACTTATAAATAACACTATCATTTCTTGTTCTTCACAAAAGAAATTTGCAAATACTTAGCCTTATAAAATCCAACTTGGCATATTTAAAATCTACTTGAGATTAGCACAAGTTTTCTTTTACTAATGATTTCAAGTCTAGCATGTTTAAAGTCTATATGAGACTAGCACAAACTATCATCATTAATTGTTAAGGGAAAAAGCTAGAACTCAACACGTTCAATCGGGTCAAAAATTACTTCTTATTCTTACCAGCGGAAAACCTACATTTTTGTCATTTTTTTTTTTTTTTTTTTTTTTTTTTTTGATTAAAAATTTAAAATTTTTGCTATTTTTGTGGGAGAAACGGGTACGTGAGAAACACAATAAGCAAGCACATCAAATCTTATTACCTTCCCCAAACTAAAATGAAACATTTGTTCCTCATGTTTAAAGTCGGGGATCTCTACGAAAATCTTACCGTTTATTAGGTAGACAAAGATAATACGTTAATCGATAAGATAAAAGGATATGGATCTCCCCAAACTAATTTCACACAAAGGATGAGAAACTCGAGTGCTCCGGAATTAGGCATCGAACACGAGAGGATTCTTGAAATGTTGGGTTAATCCTGCCAAATCACAACACAGACAACAAACAACGAGAAACGAAGAGGATGGGCCCCTCAACATCACAACACATTAGAGGTTAGAAAATTAAATAGAAAGAAAATGATAAGCATGGGGTGAACTCCCATGAAGCGGCTTGTTTTTGGTCACCGAGTCGCAAGCTCGACTCGATCCCTGAATTTAGTTGTCCTTAGGGAGAGCAAATGGAAAAGAAGATCTCAATCGGGCTTTCATTAATGTTTGGACAAACATTAAAGGATATGAAAATTCCATCCCGATGAGAGGCCACCGGCTCTAAATGGAGATGCCGGGGTCGAAAATGGTGTCTTCATTCTCGAAGGAGATAATTGAGGAAATGAAGGGTAAATCTGAAACAAGGGTGGGTAGAATACTGGTCATAAAATCATGAGATTTAGAAACACCCTTAAACTCTTTGATTATCAAAATACCCGCTTTGGGTTCAAAACATTTCTTAATATCCGGAGGTTCTGGTGGAGGTCGAGGAATTGACGGATCATCTTGGTGATCAAGGTTAGGTGACTCATTAACTTCATCTTCAGAATCAGCATCTTCAACACCAGGCGGAATTAAATCATCTGGAACAAGGAGAATATCAATCTCTTCTTGAGTGGGCTCACTATCTTCAACGAGGATAGGAGATATGGGAAGAGACTCGTTAACTGAATTTTGATGAAAATTTCCCTGGGAAGTTGAAATTTCATTAAGCACTGTCATAAGACTAAGATATTCCTCAAATTCACGATCATTCCTCGCAGGAAGTGTTAAAGGTTCACCGGCGGGGGGGGGGGGGGGGGGGCCCCCGGGAACTACATGGTGAAGAGGATCACTCTTGGAGAAAAAGTAATTGAAGATTCATTCTGTTCTGGCTCATGATCGGAGGTTACTTTGAACGAGATTATGGGAATCATCATCACTAAGTAGATTATCAAGAAAAGCTATGTCTCCTTCTGAATCAAAATATCCTTCCTCCAAGTTAGAAGATACTCTATAGCTAGAAAATCATCGATCCAGTCATTATCGTCTTCATGAGTCAACAAAACACTCAACTTTATCGGATAAAGGAGTGTTGAGAAAAACTGGCTCATCGGAAACGTTGGAATTTTTTATCTCGACATTTTCTTCTTCATGCAAGTCCTTCTTAAGAGTTGAATCATCATTACCCGGTGGTAACGAATCAAGAGGAGCAAGTTCATCGGCGAACTTCTCAAACTTATCACTAGTCTTCACCGGAGAAGAACTAGGAGAAGGATCATTAGAATGAGTAGTGGTACTGCCACTAAACGGATCATCTTTTGAAAAATCGATTACAGAAATGGCATGAGCACAATGCTTATTTTTGTTTTTCTCAGATTTATCGGCATAATAAACAAGTTCATTCTTTCCTACTCTTAAAGTCAAATTTTCCTCGTACAAATCAATGAGAGCTTTTGCGGTTCGAAGGAAGGGTCTTCCTAGAATAATAGGTACCCTAGGATCGGGCTCAAAATTAACCACTACAAAATCCGCAAGAAAAGTGAAACCATCGACTCTAACTACAACATCCTTGGCTATGCCCATCGGGTGAGTAATTGAACGATTGGCAAGCTCGAGTGTCATACGAGTAGGAGTCAAAGCTTCAAGCTCAAGTTTCTTATAGATAAAATGAGGTAAAAGATTAAT
>BQNB010188934.1:0-11911 GCA_026074375.1 Tanacetum coccineum | reverse complement strand
AGCCTTTCCTTCTCTTCTACGTCTGTCTGGAGAAGCTACTGAGACTCTTATGCTATCAGTAGTAACTGGATCACTGCCATCCAAACTGCCAGCATTAATTTCTTTAATACCAGTACTAACTTTAATGTCACCAGTATTAACTTCTTCAAAAGCAGACTTAACCTCTTTAAAATCCAAACCAGTACCAGCAGATTCTTTTGAACTCTTCCTTCTCTTGTATCTCTTTCCTTTATCAACTGACTTGATCTTTTTAACTTTTGTTAAGATTGCAGCAGCTTCTAAAGTTGTAGGGCTTATGAAAATGATGGAGAAGCAAGCTGGCATTAGAAAGTAATGAAGGTTGATGAGTTAGATATCTAGAATGGAGATAAGAAGAACAACACTTGGTGGAGGTGCTATGCACTAACACAACAAATGGTTATTAGTCCACCATGTCTAACAGACATAAGGACTGACAAGTCTTGGTAAAGACTTCTCAAATCCGTTTATGGCTGTAATGGTTTGCTAAAAACCATATGGTATTCAACTCACCAATGTTTAATGTACTGAGAGTTGAAATGGTTTTCAGTTTTTACAACATCCTCAGGAAGCTTAAAATGTTTAAAGTAAAGATCAAGAATGTTTTGAAGGAACTTGAAGTTCACGAGTGAAGATCAAGTTAGGGGAGGATTGTTGGGAAAATAGATTGTAACAGACTTAATACTGGTAGTATAACAGTTAAGTCTAATAGTGATAGTTAGTTCTGTTAGTATTAAGAGTTAATACTGGCAGTACTTAGTTAAGTCTGGCAGTACTAAGTTAGTACTGGTAGAGTAGCAGTACTAGAGTTAGTACTGGTCATAGTTAGTTCTGTTTATAGTTAAGTCTGTTTATGTAACAGAATAGTAATAGTTATCTTAGAGATATCTTAGGAGATATCTTAGGAAAGGATATGTATTATCCTTTGATGTTTGTAAAGCCCATTAGGGTTTCCTTTGTGTATAAGAGGAACCCTAAGGCACAATGTTACATGTACGTTTTTAGAGAAATATCAATAGAAGCATAGAGCTTTATAGCAAATTAGTATTGTCGTTTCTTCTTTACTCTTGTGTTAAGATTCCGCATTAACACTTGATTTTCATAGTCAGTGTCTCTTATATAGTTGATTTGGATTTATCCAAGTTATCTATCGTCTTACAAAGGCTAGTTAGATCCTAAACCTTGGACCTACACATACATAGCTGTAACGACGTGATAACACCTAAATTATACATGTTTTAGCAGTGTTATTTATATATATATTTTATCATTTCTTGTGAACTTTAGATACTTAAATAGCATAAATTATATGCAGGTTCACTTGAAGTCATCCCGAGCTCAAAAGAAACAAATTTCAAGTGTTTATGCATATCGGAAAGCAAGATAGAAGAAAAAGAAATTACTAAAGCTGAAAAAGACCCAAAGTACGCTGCACTTACCCTTTGTGCGCCGCACTTCCCATCGAGTCTAATTAAATGAAGACTGCATTTAATCACCAAGTACACCGCACAAATAACTTTGTGCGCCGCACTTCCTATCAGTCTATGAAGAAGAATTAAATGGAATTTAATACTCCTCGCATTTACACCCTAAGTGCGCCGCAAAATATTTCAAGTGCGCCACACTTCAACCCAAAATCAGCCTATAAATAGAGACGAATTTTCACTTCCAAATCATCCCTCACTTCATTCCTATCATATCCAACACATCTTCAATTCATCCTACACATACAAATCATTCATCATCCATAAACGCCATAACCCCTTGAAGATTGGAGATCAAACACGAAGAACAAAGACGAATATCATAATATTTAGTAGAATAAAGGTTATACTTCGATTCTATACTTGTTGCATGGAGAATTTTGATCCATATTCTTACCCAGACATTGTATGTTTCTTGTTATTATATTTTCTCTTGTTATGAACTTCATAGCCATAAGAGGCTAAATCTCTCATGACTACTCAGTGAAAATAATATAATGAATAAGCGTTTGGTATAGTTACGATCTTGTTAATCTTAAGCTTACGTTAAAATCCTATCGTATCTAATCTTACCAACTTTGATTATCAACTTTGATTATATACTCACACCGATATAGGTCGAAAGACCCGTTGTGAACTATATAGTTTTAAAGATTTGTCTATGATCTTTATTGTCTGTAACGAGAAATCCACTTACGTTATTTGATAATCAAAAAAAAGATTTGATATAATAGTAACTGTATTCTGTGAGTGAGACATTTGATTGAGTTAACTAAACATAAGTCTTAAGTTAAATAAGTGAATTTGTGAAAACACTTTTTGACGAGAAAACACTTTTTTATAAATTCAAGTCCTAAGTTGAGACCGTAACCCTTATCATTGCTTATGAATTATATGAAATCATCCGAGTCATATTTCTCATATTTAATTCAGTTCAGTTTATTTCACTTTTGTTAATGTTTATTTTTAAGCTGATTATTCGACACTACGCAAATCCATGTAGACGGTCTGGTCTTACCTAAAAAGATTATACTACATACGTGGGTTATACTTTTACCCGTGCGTTTCCCTATAATTAATCGGTATTTTCAGTCTTATAAATTTAAAGCTTTTTGAAACACATCAAAGTTTTTGGCGCCATTGCCGGGGATTTCAAAGTTGTTTTATAATCAAACTTTTAAAAGTAATTTTTAACACCTCATCTTTTTCAAAAATCGTCGTACAGTTTTTTGGCAAACTGAACCCAAACAAATTCTCCTTTGGATGCATACACGTGCTTCTAACTCTGAACTTGTTGAACCATTAACTGAACCTGGACGTACTCTGAAACGAAGACTTTGTCGACGAAACAAAAGAGTTCCATTTGAACAAAGAAACAATCCACCTCAACACCCAAGAATTGTCAATCCGCCAATTCTCGACATCAATTACTTTCGTCACTTCCTTGATATCGTTCGAGATTACTATCCTATGGATGATGAACCCATGTGGGCTGCCAACCGTGTTGTCACTCCGACTCCCGGTTCTGCAATCACCATTCCTGAAACTGTAAACGAATTTGCCATTAAAGGTAACCACCTGACTCTCATCAAAGGAAACCAATTCAATGGTAAGACCAAAACCAACCCTCAAAAACACATTCACGAATTCCTCAGGATATGTGATATGTTTAAATACATAGACACCGAGAATAAAGTTGTCCGCCTAATGATGTTTCCCCTATCACTCACTAGAGAAGCAAAAACTTGGCTGGATGAACTAAATAAAGGAACTATCAAAACGTGGGATGAACTTCAAATCGCTTTCATTATCCGATTCTTTCCCCCAGCTCTTTTCGATCGACTCCTCAGAGAAATCCAAGCCTTTTCCCAACATGAAAACGAATCTCTAACTGATGCTTGGCTTCGTATGAAGGAAATGCTTAGAAACTGTCATTGTCACAATCTGCCCAAAGGCAATATCATCAAAATCTTTTACCACGGTCTCAATGTAATAACTCAAGAAGTTCTAAATGCCACAGCTGGTGGTATTTTCCTCTATAAAACACCAAATCAAGCTTATCAACTTCTCGAAGACAAAGTCTTACTCAAGCTCGATTGGGTAAAAAATCAAAAAACAAAATCATCTCTTAAGAAAACCGTTGCTTTCGCCGCTGAAGGTAACAGTAATTCCGACACTAACAAAATTATGGCTCGAATGGATGCCATAACCATGAAAATGGACGCTCAGTATAAAGAATTTCAATCTCGTTCAAAACAAACAAACCTTGACGATGATGACATACCCATGTCACGTGAAGAAAAAGCTAAATTCATGCAAACCTTCCGTCGTACTCGTTTTTACAATGATTACCGCGACCGTGATTCAAACCGTGATAACTGGCATTCAAGCGGAAGAAATGATTACAACCGAGACAACTATCAATCTTACTCTAATGATAAACCCGACCTTCAAAAAAACTAAGCGATTCCATAAAGTCTCAACACTCGACCAACTCTTTTGGCAAAGACACTTTTATGGATCTCAAAAATAAACTCGAAACAACAACAAAAAACCATCAATCATCAATTCAAAAAACCTTCTGGATCTCTTCCTAGTAACACTCAACTTAACCCAAAAGGAAGTTCATCTAAACCTTACCAACCACCACAAGCTCAAAACGAGCATGTGAATGCCCTTTTTACATGGAGTGGTAAATCCTATGACCCCCCAGATAACCCAAATGATCATCAAAACGATTCTGAAACTCCTATCAACTTTGATAGTGATTGAAGATGATGAACCTACACCCCACCCTAAACCTAAAACCTTAAAACCAGTCAAAGAAACACAGATACCCAAACCATACAAACTAAAAATCCCATATCCTCAACGCCTCAGAAAAGAAAAAATGGAAGCTCAGTATGGAAAATTTCTCGACATGATTTGAGCCGCTCAATCAACATACCGCTTGTTGATGTTTTAGACGAAATACCTAACTATGGAAAATTTCTCAAAGAACTCGTAAATAATAAACACAAAATCGAACAAATTTCAGCCGCTTTTCTAAGCGATGAAAGTTCCGCCATACTTTAAAACAAAGTTCCACTGAAACTTAGAGACCTGGAAGTTTTCTCATTCCATGTAACTTCAACAAACCTTTCTCATGCAATGCTTTAGCCGACCTTGATGCTAGCATTAATCTCATGCCATATTCCTTATACGCAAAGTTATCTCTAGAAACTCTCAAACCTATTAAAATGAGCGTAAGATTAGCCGACCGATCATTCCAATATCCAGTTGGAATAGTTAAAAATATGCCATTGAAGTTTGTAAATTCACCTTCCTTGTCGATTTTGTTATTCTAGAAATGGAAGAAGACAGTAAATTCCCCTTATCTTAGGAAGGCCTTTTCTTCACACTGTCGATGCAGTAATTCGAGTTAAGCAGAAGCAACTCAATCTTGGAGTTGGAACTGAACAAATAATCTTTCACATTGATTCTGCTATGAAACATTGCTATTTAAACGATGATACATGTTTCAGTATTGACGTCTCGATGAAGTCTTAGAACAATATTTTGATGCTCTTCTCGACGAAGGAAGTGAAATCCTCCATTTCATCGAAGGAACCATCCTTGAAGAAAAACTCTTTGTTGAATTCAATAAATTCATGGCAATGACTGCAGATGAGAATTCTGAATATGATTCCGACATCGAAGAACCACCATTAAAAAAATTACTTTTAACACCGATTACAAGATCAAAACATCTCTTGAAGAACCTCCTACGGATCTTGAACTCAAACCTCTTCCTGATAACCCGGAATATATATTCTTGGAAGAACCCTATTTTCTTCATGTTATCATATCATCTCAGCTTTCTGAAGAAAACAAAAACAAACTTGTATCCGTTCTTAAAAGACACAAACCAGCTTTAGCTTGGAAAACCACAGACATTCCTGGAATCTGTCCATCTTTTTGTAAACATAAAATTCAACTTCTAGAAGACAAAAACCAGTTTTTCAAAAACAAAGAAGATTAAATCCAAACATGCAAGAAGTTGTTAAAAAAGAAATAGTTAAATTGCTTGATACAGGTATCATTTATCCAATCGCCGATAGCCCTTTGGTAAGCCCTATTCACTATGTACTGAAGAAAGGTGGTATCACAGTTGTTACTAATAAAAAAGATAAATTGGTCCCAATAAGAACTGTTATAGGTTAGAGAGTATGTATTGACTATTGCAAACTTAATGAAGCGACTGCGAAAGACCATTTTCCTTTGCCACTTATGGATCAAATATTAGAAAGACTTGCAGGAAATAAATACTTTTGTTTCCTTGATGGTTTTTCTGGATATTTTCAAATACCAACCGATCCTATGGACCAAGAAAAAACAACGTTCACATGTCCTTTTGGTACATATGCTTATAGAAGAATGCCTTTCGGTTTATGTAATGCTCCAGATACTTTTCAAAGGTGTATGCTGGCTATATTTCATGATATGATCGAAGAATCAGTTGACTACTCATGGACGATTTCTCCGTCTTTAGAAGCTTTTTTTTATCACAGTCTGACCAACCTCGATAAAATGTTTCAACGTTTCAAAGATGCACATCTTGTCATTTACTAGGAAAAATGTCACTTTATGGTTAAAGAATTAATTGATCATGGACACAAGTGTATCCAAAGCGGCCTCGAAGTCGACAAAGCAAAGATCAAAGTAATCTCCAAACTTCCACCCCCCACTAATATCAAAGGTATTAGAAGCTTTTTAGGACATGTCAGTTTCTACCGAAGATTCATTAAATATTTCTCAAAAATCGCCCGTCCTCTCACCAAGTTGCTCGAAAAAGATACTCCTTTCTAATTCAACGACGAATGCCACAACACATTCAAGTTATTAAAAGAGAAACTTATAAGTGCTCCTGTAAACATAAGTCCAAACTGGAACCTTCCATTTGAACTCATGTGTGATGCAAGTGATTTTGCAGTTGGAGCAATCTTAGGTCAAAAAGATGGTAAAAACTTTCACCCGATATACTTTGCAAACAAAACTCTCAATGCAGCTCAGCAGAACTATACAATCACTCACCCATCATAGGTAATTAACAATGCATGAAATTAGGGGGCCTTTTTGCAATAGGTACTTATGCAATTAGTTCACAATCGGGACCAGCATATCGAAAATCACTTGTGTTTAATTTATAAAACTAGCATGTATCTCCCTCGCGGGGTTTATAAAAACATTTATAAGTAGAAAGGCGAGGCTATGAACTCACCGAGAGAACAATTAGATCAGAAGTATGACGAGTCTCAAACGAGCGGGAAGTACTCCTAAGCACCTCCTAAAAGACGTGACGTGACTTAGTACGTAGAAAGAAACAATACGTAAAAATTAAACAAGTGATCATGAGATGTGTTTCCGAAATAAGCATGACATTCCACTAGAACTTCCCCAAATCCTTTTTAATCCCAAAATGACTTGTGATCTGGTCTTATTGGTAAAAACACCTACTAAAGTTATTTTTTTTTTTTTTTATTTCCGGCCCTTTTTTAATTTTATTTTTCAAAGTGTATATAACATTTTTAAATTTTGAGACTAGACGTAAAAACTCAGTTTCTGATTTTAACTCGACTTCATGGACTCATATCTCCTAGCTCACAAATGTTCTAAATGTGAGGCTTTTACTACTGGAAATCTCTTTGTGTCTAGTTTCAAAAAATGTAAGACTCATAATCTACAAAGTTTTAGAACTATGTGAAAAGACTGTTTTATCCCTGATTACCCAAAACAGAAAGTTTCTAAAAAATTTACCCTTTACGGAAATGGCCATAATTCCTAAACCATGATAGCAATGAAGGTGAGGCCAAAAGCTATAGCTTCCTTAAGATGTCTAACATAGACCCAATCTTTAAAACCTAACCTTTTAGTGCAAAAACATGGAGTTTAACTCGTTTTCTAATCATAGGTCCAGATTTTACCTATTTTCTTATTTTGACCATATCTCCCTCATCCCAAGGAGTTGGTTGGGAATCCAACTATCCTATGATACCAAGACATATATTTATCCAGACATGTAATTTAATCATAGGCTTCAAGCCAAAATATTTCTGCTATAACACGTTTTTTGCTACTGTTTCAAAACAGTCCCAAATATTTACTCTAAAACCTATCCAAACATCAATCCTAACTCTAACCAATCATATGAAATGCCATACCAAGCTCTTAAACACAACCCATACATCATATGAACATGTATGTCGAGAATCAAACATCCATTTTCATGGATTAAAAGTAAAATAAAAATCAAAAATAAGGAGAAGATCTTACTAGGAGTTGATTTAGGCTAGAGAATCAAAAACAAAAAACACTCTTCTTACTCTTGGGCTGATTTCGAACCAAAGAAGACCCAAAAACCAAAGATTAGAATGTCTCTAACCCTTCTTAATATCACTAATATTTCCCTCAAGAAAACCCCAATGAAAACCCTTCAATAAAATATCCACAACATCTTCAAATCTTCAAGAAACTTCACCAAACTTTGCAAGGGGTTTTAGGATGATGTTGTGATGCCAAAAAGGAGTAGAGAAATTTTGTGAGAGTGGTGGTGGTGGTAGAATGGTGTACGGCAGCAACAACACAAGGGAGGAGAGGAGATTTTCTTTTTTTGAAACTAGGTGAAATGAAAAGTTTGCATGTATGGAGAAATGAAACTAATTATGGTTTATAGAAAATGAAAAAAAGGTTGTGTGTGGTGTTGTACAAACCGGCCATAGGTGGGGGTATAGGGTTTTTATATTTATTTTTTTTATTTTGTAATGTGTATAATTAATTAAAAGTTTAGGGTAAGTATTTGTTAAGTAAAAGTAAGTTTTATTAATAAACGCGAGGTTTAAGCTAAAACGCGAGATAAGACGAAAAGTACTAATAATGCAAAGAATAATCATGGGGAAAATATTATGGAAATATCAAATCACTTGAGACACAAAGACGGAATAAAAATTCTAAACACGGCTCTCTCAAGGCCTATAACGAGAAATTCTCTAAATCGCGCAACAAGAAAATTTAATAGCTTCACTTGAAATGAAAAATAGAAATAATGCTCGGGATAAATAGTGACCTTAAATACGGAATGTTACAGAAATGCTCCAGCTACTTTCCAAAGGTGCATGCTGGCTATCTTTCATGACATGATCGAAGAATCCGTCAAAGTATTCATGGACGATTTCTCCATCTATGGAAACTCTTTCGATAACTGTCTGAACAATCTCGATAAAATGCTTCAACGTTGCAAAGATGCACATCTTGTCCTTAACTGGGAAAAATGTCACTTCATGGTAAAAGAAATAACTGTGCTTGGACACAGGGTGTCCGAAGCAGGCCTCGAAGTCGACAAAGCAAAGATCGACGTAATCTCCCAACTTCTATCCCCACAAATATCAAAGGTATTAGAAGTTTTCTAGGACATGCCGGTTTCTACCAATGATTCATTAAGGATTTCTTAAAAATCGCTCGTCGTCTCACCAAGTTTCTTGAAAAAGATACTCCATTCAAATTAGATGACGAATGTCACAATGCATTCAAATTGTTAAAAAAAAGCTTACATGTGCTCCCGTGATCGTAAGCCCAAACTGGAATCTTCCGTTTGAACTCATGTGTGGGCAAGTGATTTTGCAGTTGGAGCAATCTTATGTCAAAAAGATGGTAAAAACTTTCACCCAATCTACTTTGCAAGCAAAACTCTTAATGCAGCTCAACAGAACTATACAATCACTGAAAAAGAACTTATGGCTGTAGTCTTTGCATTTGACAAATTTCGATCCTATCTGGTATTATCAAAGACGATAGTGCACACTGATCACTCAGCCTTATCTGTTGGATACTACTCTTACAAGAATTTGATATCGAAATTAAAGATAGAAAAGGTATAGAACATGTTGCAGCTGACCACTTATCTGGGATTAAAAATGATGAAACAAGTGATGACAGTGAAGTCGAAGAATTGAAAATGAAGAAACAAGTGATGACAGTGAAGTCAATGACAATTTTCCTAGAGAAACTCTTATGGAAATAAACACTGAAGATGAACCATGGTTTGCAGACTTTGCAAATTATTTAGTAAGTGATATCATACCTAAAGGAATGATGTACCAGCAGAAGAACAATTTTTTCTCAGACCTTAAGCATTACTTCTGGGAGGTACCTTACCTCTTCAAAGTATGTTCTGACGGTATGATCAGACGATTATCCTCTGGAACCAGAAACCCGAACCATTTTAGATCAAGTTCCCAACGGACCGACTGTGGACATTATAGGCCCAAAACACAACAGTGTTTTATTGATTCTGCTTTTAGACTATTCTTACTATATATTTTATATTTTATTATATATTATAAGGTATAGTTTGGACGGATCATTATTCCCATATACATTCATCTCCAATCATACCTAAGGACTGCTATTTCTAACTTTGTATTATCCTTGGGTAGATCCCCCGGTTCTGGTTGGATCATAAGATTGATTCCTAACCTAACCACCTTATGAATTTAGCATCGTCGTGAAATTAAGATGTTGTTGGGTATAAGATCGAACCATAAAACCTTTTCTTACTGTTCAGCACATTGAGTCGATGAGATCATATTTTAAGAGTATGGAAGTTTTGATCAAAACCTTATTAATGCCTCTTTCAAACAAAACTATACTGGACAATCATTGTTTTGTTCATGAACTAAAAAGAGAAATGCATGAAGATTTGGAGTACGTTAAATCCCTTGAAAAGGAGATTGACGAACTTGAATCAGAAAAGGCTAATTTTTCAAACATATATGATCTACTTCTCGAAGAGTGTGTGTCTAAAGATGTTACATGTTCGTATTTGCATTCTCTGTCTGATTTAATTGCTAATACTGAATTACAATGCTTGTATCTTTGTGGTTCCTCTTCTGGTGAATGGATCTTTGCAGCCTATAAAGGATGATAGCCTGGATGTATAAATACAACAGACTATATAGAAACAATGACTTGAATACAATATGTTAATGCGGAATCTTAACACAAGTACTAAGAAGAATAATGATTTAACAGAATAACAACTTTGTTGAAAATGTTCTTGATAGTCACAGATTGCTAACTATGATATGTTGTATGATTTGTAATTGTCTATTTCATATATGTCTAACTATGTCAATAGTTATCCTTTTATAGATCAAGGATAACCCTAAAAGTCTTTCATGACTTTCTGACAAATATCTCACAAATATCTTTTAAATATCTTCTTATCGGTACTAACTATTTTACTACTAACGGTACTAACTAACTAACAGTACTAACACTTTGTACTGTCGGTACTAAGTATAACTGTCAGTACTAACTATTGTACTGTCGGTACTAAGTTAATAAAACATTAATCCTAACAATCCTCCCTTAAACATGAATGTTAAACTAATTTAACTTCATGTTTCTTCATTCCTTTAAGAGCTTGATTGTTCTTTAAGCTTCTTTGACTGCATAGAGGATGTATCCAAACATTCTTCATGATTTCTTAAACTTGTACAGTCTATCCTTTTATAGCAGCATCCTTGACTTTTCAGCAATTCAGCAACATCTTTTCAGCCACAAAGCAACATCTTGATACCTACAATCCAACTAAGTTGGCTTTATAGTTTTTGGCAAACTACCAGCCATTAACGGATTTGATGTTCCTTTACCAGTAGCCGTTTGCTCTGGGATAGATAACTCTTTATTCTAAGAATATGGTGAGTTAAATACCATACAGTTTTTGGTAAACTGTCAACCATCAACGGATTTGAGAAGTCTTTACCAAATACCGTTTGAGTTTGGACTAGCCAATGCTTCATTGTAATAACATGGTGCATTGATAAACCATATAGTTTTTAGCAAACTATCAGCTATCAACAGATTTGATTAGTCTTTACCAAGAACTGTTTGATCTCGGACTAGCCAACTCTTTACCAAGAAGCAAGGTGAGTTGATTACCTTACAATTTTTGGTAAATTGTAAACCATCAACGGATTTGAGAAGTCTTTACCCCAAGCCGTTTGCTTGTGGACTAGCCAATTCTTTTGCCTGTTAAGCATGGTGAATTGATAACCATTTGTTGTGTGGTGGTTAGCCAACACTCAATCCCTTCTCACTTCCATCAGTCTTGTTCTTTAGATTCTAAGTCAGCAAGTACCTTCTTGATAAATCTTATCAATTCCAATGCCATTGTACTTTCTTCTTCAGACTCTAATCTTAAATTTAGCATTTGCACCAGTATTTCCTTCTTTAAAGGATACTTCTTCTTAGCCTCTAGTTGTCTAAGCATACCATCAAAAATTAATTTAGAAAAATTATACTTTTGATTAGTTGTTAAACAAATTACAGCAGTGGCAATATTTGTAGGAATTTGATCCCAAGAGGTACTT
>BQNB010188933.1:0-11911 GCA_026074375.1 Tanacetum coccineum | reverse complement strand
ACGTCATGTCATGACCTCTTTAATTATGATAGCCCGAACGATAGTACGATATAATCTATAGGATTACATTCAATGTTATCAATTAAAGTACTCGGTACTTATACGACCTATGATAATTTAGGTTGCATTCGATCTTTTACGTGACGCTTTATCTGCGATATTTGGATTATCAGAACTCAAGGTGAGTTCATAGCCCCACGTTTTACATGATTTGTTTTATAAGTTTTGGGGTGAGAACATGCTTGTTTACAAATGCATTTACATGGTTGATTACAAATTGAATTATGCACTTCTTTACTTGTCATGCGATGAGATACAATACTTGGTTTACTTTTTGGACGTAAACACATACTTGACTTTTAAGAATAATTACGGATTAGCTTAGGTTTCATGAACTGTAAATCACTTGGAGGGTGAGCGCGAATGTTATAAAATAGATCTATTGGGGATTGACAACCCCCGTTCGGGTGATTAGCTCTCACTAGTTCGAGATCGAACTAACGAACGTTATATCATGTCGGATTACGACTGGATTGGTGTCTACAGGGCCAACACTGAATACTAATGAATTTTTACCGTGCCTTGAATAAAGTGGCATACTTATAAGTCTACGTCGCAGTTCCATGAACTTAGAGTAATCGTAATCATTTCTCTTACATACTTGAAACATTTTGATATATTGTGCTCATTACAATATATACTTGAAACATTTTTGGATATCGTGTTCATTATAATATCTACTTGAAACATTTTTGGATATTGTGTTCATCTACTTGAAACATTTTGGGATATCGTGTACATTACAATATATACTTGAAACTTTTTGGGATTTTATATAAGGAAACCTATATATGTCGGTTTATGTGTTGCAAGTCTTGTATGGGCTAAACTTGTAACACTGTAGACCTATATATATAGTTTTGGGATTTACAATTATACTTACGAAAACCTATGAACTCACCAACTTTATGTTGACCCTTTTAAGCATGTTTTCTCAGGTGAAATAGATGCTTGGCCTATTTGAGGAACATTGGAGTCCAAACTTTTCAAGAATACTTTTCAAACGACACTTAGAGGTCGTTCTCTCATGACTTGTGCAATGGTATTATGAAGTAACGCTCCCGGAAACACATTCCGCTGCGACCCAATTTTGGGGGTGTTACAGAAGTCCGTGGAATGAGCATCCGTTTTGCACCAACCGGATGGTGTCGGATCAAAGAGGCACCACATTGTTCCCTTTAGGGAGCTCAATGGTGTTCCTGTAGCCCTCGTGGCTAGGTTTGGAGTAATCTCCAAGAGTACGTATAAGATTTTCGTCTCCCATAGAGGTCAACGAAAATGGATTACGAAACAAATAACACAAAGAAAAGATAGACTACGAGAAAGCTAATATATCGAAAATAAAAATCTTACTTGATAGGAATCAAGCGAGTAGACCTAAGTTAAACAGTGGTTGAAACCTAACTATTCCCCACGCAGCGGCGCCAAAAACTTAGTGCGGTTGTCGTAAGACTTCACAAGAAGTTTTACAACTCCCTAGGCAGAGTACCTAACCGTTGTAGTGTAGTATAGGCAAGACTCGGGGTTTGTTATCGTTCTCTTGGGGAATAGGTTGGGAAGGCTCGATCAGAATCTAACAGAGATCTACAGGGTTGAGAGAATATATTTTTTGTATTTTTATTTTATAGAAAGCAAGTAAAAAGTGTACAAAATAACACCTCATCACTTTTAAATTAATGTGCGATGCTAGTGACTTTGCTGTTAGGGCTGTATTATGACAACGAATAGATGGAAAATTTAAGCCAATCTATTACGCTTGCAAAACATTAAATAATGCTCAAGAGCATTATACCACTACTAAAAAAGAACTTCTTGTAGTTGTTTTCTCTTTTGATAAATATCGTCCTTATCTTATTTTATCAAAAACCGTGTTCTACACTCATCATTCTGCTTTGAAGTGCTTGTTTAGTAAATAGGATGCTAAACCTAGGCTTATACATTGGGTTATGCTACTACAAGGATTTAATATTGAAATTAAACATAAGAAAGGGGCCAAAAATTTAGCCGTAGATCATTTGTCTAGGTTAGAAAATCCTCACATGGAGATGTTGACTGAAAGGGAAATAACTGATGAATTCCCTGACGAGCATTTAATGATGTTAAAAACTAAGTTTAATGACGATGAACCTTGTTATGCGGATTTTGTCAACTATATTGTCAGGAAAATTGCTCCGCCAAAATAGACATCCGAAAAAAGAAAGAGGTTTTATTATCAAGTCAAGAGTTATTTCTGGGATGAACCATATGCATTTAAATTATGTTCCGATAATATAATGAGAAAATGTGTGGTCGGGAGTGAAATCCTTGAAATTTTAGCGCATTGTCATTCGGGACCGATTGGGGGACATCATAGTGCTTCTGTTACAGCAAGAAAGGTCTATGAGTCTAGATTTTATTGGCCTAGTGTTTTTAAAGATGCTAAAGAATACGTGATGAAATGCGATGCATGTTAAAGTTGAGGAAATATATCACCAAGGAATGAAATGCCTCAAAACAATATTCAGGTATGTAAAGTATTTGATATTTGGGGGTTAGATTTTATACGACCATTTCCTGGCTCAAAAAGTAATAAGTACATATTAGTAGCTGTTGATTATGTGTCCAAATGGGTTGAAGCTCAAGCGTTACCAACAAATGATGCACGAGTGGTGGTTAAATTTTAAGAGGTCTATTTGCTAGATTTAGAGTTCCTAAGGCTTTGATTAGTGATAGGGGTACACATTTTTGTAATTCTCAGCTGGAAAGAGCTTTACAAAAATATGGTGTGACTCATAAATTATCCATAGCATATCACCCTCAATCTAATGGATAAACTAAAGTTACCAATAGGGCTATTAAACGTATCCTAGAGAGATTGGTAGGGTATAATCTTAAGGATTGGTCTGATAAACTTAATGATGCATTATAGGCCTTTAGGACTGCCTACAAAACACCAGCAGGATGTACACCTTTCAGATTAGTTAATGGGAAAGCATGTCATTTACCTGTGGAAATTGAGCATAAAGTGTATTGGGAATTAAAACAATGCAATATGAATTTAACAATTGCAAGTAAAAATCGTTATATGCAGCTTAATGAGTTAGGTGAATTGAAAGATAGTACTTATGAGAACACTAGAATTTATAAAGAACAAACTAAGAAGTGGCACGACAAAGTACTATTATATAATTCTCGTTTAAAAATGTACCCAGGGAAGCTTAAATCAAAATGGTATGGTCCGAATATAGTTAAAAGGTATATCCATATGGGGCTATAGAAATTACTGATAAGAACAAGTTTAGTCTTAAAGTCAATGGATAACGCTTAAAGAAATATTATAAAGGTAACATTGATAATGAAGATGAAGAAGTTGTAGAGTTCGTGTCAGACACAACATGAAGCTGAAGGAAGTCTAACTTAAAGACTATTCTATAAACAAAAGTGCTTGTCGGGAGACAACCCAAAATGTAATTTCAAATTTTGTCAAGTTTGTCTTCCCAGATTGTCGATATGGCATATCCAAACCCATGGAAACGGCGTATTGAATAACCTGGACGTTATCTTTTTATTTTCCAGTACTTTGAACTTTATTGTCAGACTTGTCAATACGACGTATTCATAATTACGAATACATCGTATTTGACCTCTGACCCGTACTTGTTTATTTTTCTTACAAGACTAAATACGGCGTATCCAATACCATGGATACGGCGTATTGACCCTGCTGTACAGTTTTTGTTTTTTTCTAACCAACGTTTAGTAGGAGATACAACTGCTGTGATTTTTCTTATCTTAAAACAGTGAAGTATTGAACGTGATTGAAGAAGGTGGTGGTATGAATATATTCTGGTATTCTATGTGTTGTAGTAATGTTGGTATTCAGACGCTTTTCGCTACACAACACAAAAAGTTGCTCATAAACTATACATGGAGGATCATACCAAGCAAATCTCAGGGGAGTTTTTCGTTCTAATTCTTTATATTTCTTGTTTTTCATGTTATATTTATACAACGTGGGCGTTGTATATCTCAAGCGGGGGAGAAAAATTAGAACGCTACTTGTCCGTATTTTTACAATAATATGCCTAGATTATGCTTAAACATTGAAAAAATTTAGCATGTTTTTGTAAGATTATTAGTTGCATGACCTGCACACATAACCCTTATTTCCATATTATGAGGACTAAGCCTACCATTTTACCCAAAAATTTCACAAATATATGAGTTTATCGGTGATTGTAGTAAACTTTAGAACTTGGCTTGGTGTAGGTCCAGCCCTAGATAGATCTTTACGCCTGTTGAGGTTGTAGAGCACTTATGTAATCACAAGCAACTCTAACAAATGAAACTATTGTTTACGCGGAATATAAACAACAGAGTTAAAGAATTACTAAAAACAATGATCCTCTATGGATCTTTTCTATTGATAATAAACGTGTTTTTCTAATGAATTCAATCAGTTCCTTTCATCCAAGGCCGTAGGTTTCTTAAATACCCATGAAACCCTAACTCCTTGTTTCCTTAAGACTCGCTAAAAGCTAAAGTGATAAGTGTTATCACTTCCTAGGATATCTCATGCATATCCCTATTACTAACTAACTTTACTATCAACCCGGAGTAAGCATAATACTACCAGGACTAATATTGTACTACCAGCAGGAATAACTTTTGTTCTGCCAGCACTAACTATAACATTATCCTTACCAGTAGGAACTACATACCTACCAGCAGGAACTTTTACTCTACCAGTAGGAACTACATACCTACTAGTAGTAACTATCTATTACAAAATTCCTAACAGAAGATTTTTAAAGAGAGAAAGTTATCTGAAAATTTCGTGCTAAGAGGTGATTTTCTGCAAGGAATGGAGCAGTATTTATAGGCAGGAAAACCCAATGGTCACTGGGGGTGGTCCCGGCGGTCCCAGATATATCTGGGGGCCTCCAGGCCTATAAAGGGGCCGCCCAGTAGACTACGCTCTTATTTTTGTCTTTTTGTGGGGAAGGTTGTATATGTTATGGAACCTTCTATTTAGGGGGGGATTTGAATTTCAAATTAAAGTTTTTAATAAAACTTTTCTTTTAATTAGAAAATATTTTGTATAATTAATGATTTGTTTGTTCATACCTTAGGTGATTACTAATATTAGAAATGGAATTTAACGATTAATAATTTGTAAACGTTTAATTTTATAATAAAGGTTTTTACATTTTGTTATTATCAAAACGTTGAGAGGTCGAAAAATATAAATAACATTTTTAGACATTATTTGTATTATAGAAGCCTTTACCACATAGTCGTTTGCTTGTGGGCTAGACAATCCTTGGGACCCAGAAAGGGTTACTCCCATGGTGGATTGCAAACCATCCCAACTCATTGGTACTTGAAAAACATCAGTGAGTTTTTGAGGGACTCTATGATTGTAGCCAATCATTAAAAGCTATACTCAATTCATTTGTCATAGATCTGGGAATTGAAACTATACCTCATTGATTCTAGCCAGATGGGCCTGGTTAATTGAGAACTAAAATTCATTATTTCTAGCCTAAAGGCTGGCAATTGAGAGCATAGAGTGTTTACATATTTTTCTTGCTCAAAAAAATATTTTCTTTATATTAGATTCACTGAAAGACAAGCTGAGCCGGAAAACCAAGTTGCTCATCTTGCAGTTTAAAAACCAAGTGATCCAGTCCCAAAAGAGTATACAAAAAAAAACAAGATTTTCCAAGAAGCAAAAAAAACATTTACAACAAGCTGCACAAAATATAGAAGAAAATAGCAAAAAGTAATAGAAGATATATAACAAACTTAACAGTACCAGTCATGAACCTTAGGACGCCTGGAATCAGAAATTTGTTTCTTGAGAAAGGCAATCAACTGAACCGCAGTAGTAAGTTCATTACCCACTGTTCCGTGACAAATTTCCAGCTGATGATCGAGCATTCTTTCGATAAGGTTGACAGAGAGAGGATACTTCTTGTCGACAAACATATGTACAACAAGTCCACTAACTGTCTCCAACACATGAACACCAGAATAGGAATATAGCTTCCTAGCCTTTGAATCTTCCAGGTTTGTTGGTTCTTCCAAACATCACTACCATCATTCACTTCAGGTGAATCCATCAAAACTTTAAGATCTCCCCAAAGAACAAGACCAATTCCCGTAGCTTTCTTATCCTGATAAAATGTCATCACACGGCCATAAATGGCCATCAAAATCATGCTCTAGTACCAAGTAAAGGATTTCCGAAAGACTGATGAAGTACTGCGGGAGTTATCCTTTCCGTAGAATACATTGACCAAAGCCTACCTGTAGGCACTAACTCCCAGTCAAAACAGATACAAATTAAACGGGTTGTATCTTTTAATCATTTCAGAAGCCAGAATCCGCATCAGAAGCATACTTAATGCACATTTTGTGTTCAGCTTCAGGATCTCCGTCTTCAATAGGAATGGTAGAGTGAGAAATATGAACTCCTTTTCGGCCTAATCGCTTCTTCCGGGTACCAACCTTCTTGAGTGAGGAAGCAGCGTGTTGTGCTGTAGAAGCAGTGTTAGAAGGAACTTCAACTTGAGCGTCTGGAATATCCTGAGAGTGAGAAGGAGCAGCAACTTCCTCTTGTGAAACATTTTGAGAAGGAGTTGCACCTGCTTCTTCCTGGGGAACACCGTGAGAAGGAACCTCAAGGTTGACATCATCACCACCAGTCTTGAGTTTCTTGGAAGAGGCACGAGTCATTGGACTGCCATCTCTTTTGAAACCCCTTGTGAATGCAACAGCTCGTTGGATCTTATCAAACTCCTCTTGAAGCTGTTCAGAAGAGAGTTTTCGAACTTGAGCCATAGTCCAACCAGTGGAGTAAACAGCAGGACCTTGATTTTTCACATAAGTGCGCATATATTGCCTGAGCTGAGATGGTGTCATAGGCCTCTCCCTCCGTTCTTTAGCCCGTTGTTCAGCAAGTTCTTTTCTTCGAGTATTTACCAACTCAACCATCCGGGCTGCAAAATCATCATCAGTAAATTCAACCCCAAAAATTGTGGAAGTGAGGTCTGGATTTTCTTGAAGACGAGCCAAAATTATATCCCAAGCAGCATCTGAGTAGTTTGCAGCAGATGCAAGAACCTCTTGCTGTCTCTTTCTTTGGGCTTCAGTCATCTCGAAGTCTTGAGACATCTGCCTAGCTAAATTAGCATCCTTCATAAGAGATTCAGCTCTTTGCTTTTCGAAATCTGCGAGTTCTTGAGCTTGTAATCTCTGAGCAGCCTCCCAACCTAGTCTTTCTTCTTCCAATTGCTTGAAAGTCTTATCCTGAGTTGGAGTAGGTTCGTCAACAGCAACACCGTTTCCCTTTCTGCACTCTAAAAAAGGTGATGGAAGGAGATTCAGTGGTAGGTACCACTACACAGCAGGAATATGTTTCAGCAGAAGAATTGAAATAGGGGTAGGAAACTTATTGTGCTACTAGGAAAAAGGATCAGCAGAAGGACCAGGAGTAGCACCAGCAGGAACATCAGAACCACTAGCAAACTTACCAGAAGGAATATTGGAACTAGGTGGAATAACATCTTCATGAGAACCACCAGTAGGAACATCTGAATCAACAGCAGCTGTAGCAGCTGCCTGTGCCAGCTTGATTAGAGGATCCACATCTAGCTCAGCATCCTCTTCCTTGTCAGAATCAGTCAACACAAACTTCCTCTTTCTTCCTTTGATTTTATCCTCCAACACCTTAACTTTCTTAACCAACTTTCCAACTACCTCCTTAAACATCAATTTGTGAGCTTTAAGATCAGATGCTTGAGTATCTACTTTCTGCACAAGAGAATCCACTAAAGAGGACAAAGCTGTTAGTTTATCAGGGTCCTCAGCACCTCCTGAGGTTGTACCTTCAGGTGGAGCTTGAGTGGTCCTAGGAGGTGAGATATCAAAGGAACCTCCCATTGTATCATCTTCCACATGTGTGGAAGTGAATTGTTCAGGTTCAGATGCAGGAGGTCGTGAAGAAGATGCAGGGTTAGGATCTGAAGAAGGACCCTGCTCATTCTCTGGAGCACTAGCAGTAGTGGTGGTAGGTCTAGGTGGAGTGAATGCTTGATCATGTGAGTGATCAGGCTCAGTTATAGTTTCAGGGACAGTCTGTGGATTAGATGGTTCAGCCTCCCCTGAACTTTCACCTGCTATAGCAGGTTGAGCAGGAGGAAGCATTGTTGCCAAAAGTGGCATATGGTCCCCATGAAAATTGAGCCTCATGTTGGCAAACATCTTGCTGGTCAGTTTAAAAGCATGATACAGTTTTGTATTCCTAGTTTCAATGTTTAAAATCATCTGAAGAAACCTAGGAAACATCAAAAACTTTTTAGGATTGGTGATGTTGTTAACCATTCCTTTGAAAATATAGTTTGACCAGTTAAACCTCCTTCCCTCAGTTAGACAAATAAAGGCAGTAGCCAAAGAGCTTCCAAATTGATCCCAGCTACCAGATTTGGTGCTGAGACAATGCATTATAGTGTGGACAATGAACCTCCATTGAGGTGAGAACTTGTTCTTATGAAAGGTCAGTTTGCCTTCAGAAGGATAGCCCATATTATCCATTCCCAAATATATGTCAGCAATTGGTAAGTCCTCAACCCCCCCTTCATCATCTAGTTGAAGTTGACTTCGAACTAATGATTCAGTGATTGTATAGGGGGTTCCATCAATGGTGGCTATTATAGCTGGTGGGCCTTCCTTAAATGTTCCGAGAGAGGCCGTTGACCAAAATTGTTTGACCAAAGAGTCATAGATGAGTGGGTCATGGCTAATAGCATACCTGATGTGCGAACTCCTTAAAAAATCAAGAACCTCATGATAGTCAGCACTCCCTTTTGGTTTCTCCAAGAAGCCAACCTTATTGTGTTCATCCCGATATTTTAGAGCAGCCATTTATATGATGATTACAAGAATGTGATTGAGTGTTAGTACTGGTGTATGCTTGCAAGAGTAAGTTGCTACTGGTTGGTAGAGGGAATCGAGTGAGTGAGTGGAGTGAGTACAAAGGGCTGTTAAAATTAGTGTTTGAAAAAGTGAGAATAAAAAGTAATTATCCCTTTAAATAGGTGACCCTTTTATGAATTAAATGCCCAATTGTCTCATCGATAACTTTGAATTAAAGTAAAACTCAATTTAAGACACCCGCTCAAAGAAAAGTCAACCCTAAAGAAAACTAAACAAGACCAGTAGGAATTGTTCTACCAGTAGGAACCAGTAACGCTACCAGTAGGAACTCTTGCAACACCAGAAAAGACACTTAACCAACCCAAAATGAGTACTTTATCATCAGTATAAGGCCACATTCTTTATTTGAACTACCAGTATCAACTAAAGCTATCAGTAGGAAAAAAAATTGTAAATATAAAAGAAAAATCTACTACTTAATCAATTTTACACAAGTAGTCCTCCCCTTGGACTCACATCCTCCCCTTAACCATGGCATCTAGGGATTAAGCATCCCAATATGAACCACTAGATGATTAAACCTAGGTCCATCAAATGCCTTGGTTAACAAATCAGCCACATTTTCATCTGTGTGAATCTTAAGCACCTGAATAAGATTTTTCTCATTTGCATCTCTAATAAAATGGTGCCTAATTTCTATGTGCTTTGTTCTTTGGTGAAAAACTGGATTTTTAACAATGCAAATGATACTTTGATTATCAACAAAAATTTTGGTGTTCATAAAGTTGAACCCATAATCAAGCATTTGATTTTGAATCCAAAGTACCTGACCATAACAATTAGCAGCAGCAACATATTCTGCTTCAGTGGAAGAAGTAGCCATAATGGTTTGCTTTTTGCACTGCCTTGAAATTAACCTTCTACCCAGTAATTTACATCCACCAGTTGTTGATTTTCTATCACTATGAGAACCAGCATAGTCACTATCACTATATGCTTCCAACACAAAGGGAGAATCTCTTGGGTACCATAGACATAGTTTTGGGTGGCCTTTAAGATACTTAAAGATCTTCTTGACTGCATTCAAATTGGAAGTCAAAGGTGTAACCTGGTGTCTAGAACAAGCACTCACTGCAAACTGAATATCAGGCCTTGAAGCTGTCAAATACATGAGGGAACCTATCATGGATCTGTATAAGTGAACATTAACAGCATCATCAGGTTCATCCTTGGATTTTGGCTTTGAAGCTTCAAAGGGTGTTGTTGCAGGTCTCACACTCTCCATATCAAATTTCTTAAGCATGTCCTGGACATACTTGTCTTGGCTGATAAAGATCCCATCAGGCTTCTGCTTCACTTGTAAGCCTAAGAAAAATGTTAACTCACCCATAGCACTCATCTCAAATTCTCCTTTCATCAACACCTCAAATTCATCACACCAGGCCTTCTTTGTAGACCCAAATATAATGTCATCCACATAGACCTGTACTAGAATTATATCCCTGGAATCCTTCTTAATAAAGAGAGTTTTGTCTATTGTACCTCTTCTGTAGTTATGCTTTAACAGAAAAGTAGACAATCTTGCATACCAGGCCCTTGGTGCTTGATGAAGACCATACAAAGCTTTCACAACTTTGTAAACATGCTTAGGGAAATGAGGATCTTCAAATCCCTTAGGTTGAGTAACATAAACTTCTTCTTCAATTTCCCCATAAAGGAAAGCACTCTTCACATCCATTTGATATACCATAAATCCCATATATGAGGCAAATGCTAAGAATAGTCTAATAGCTTCAATTCGAGCTACTGGTGCAAATACCTCATCATAGTCAATGCCCTCCTCTTGCCTATGACCTTGAGCCACCAATCTGGCTTTATTCCTTACTACTATTCCTCTGGCATCTCTTTTGTTTTTCAGAATCCATTTTGTCCCAATAGCAATTTTCCCATCAGGCAAAGGGACAAGCTTCCATACCTTCTGATTAATAAACTATTGCATCTCCTCTTGCATTGCCTTAACCCAATCAGAATCATTAAGAGCTTGGGCAACACTGCTTGGTTCAAGTTCGGATAAGAAATAAGCAAACAGACAATGTAAATAGTCTGTGTGATTATTCCTTTGTTGATCATGAACATAGCTGACAAATGTACTTTCACCAAATTTAGACTTCTTCAATGTTCCTCTTGTCTGTACTGGTGAAGTGAGATCTCTAAGAATATGTGATTGAGGATGAATAGTGTTCACCCTCTTAGTGGGAACAGGATCAACAGCGACAATGGGTGCTAAGTTGGTGACAGTACTACCAAAATTAGCATCATATGAAGAGGAAGAGAAAATGCCAATACTAGGATGGTGGTATATGTCCTCCATCTCTAAAGATGAGGATATGGAATTTGCAAGGTCAGAAGGAGAGGGAAATCTTGTAGAATGTTCACTTGAGCCTAATGAGTGACCAGGAGAAAGTGATGTTTCATCAGCATGAACAGGTTCGATAACAGTAGGAAATGGTTCAGCAAAACCAGCAGAAATACTAGCAACAGGAGCAATACTACCAGCAGAAATGCTAGCAGCAGGATCAATACTACCAGCAAAAATGCTAGCAGCAGGATCAATACTACTAGCAGGAATGCTAGCAGCAGGAACAATACTACCAGCATGAACCATATCAGCTTGTCTCAAATGTTCCTCTGTGTCTTTTGAAAAACCAAAACCATACTTCTCAGCTGTAGCATTGGCTTCATGTTCTTGTCTTTGAAGCCTAGCAAGTTCTTCTGCATAGTCTGAATTACTCTCCACCATTTCAAAGTTTCATTAACCTTAGGACCTGAAAAGCGGTTAGAAGGAAAAGAAGGAACAACAATTACTTATTTATCACACTCCGAATCTAAATCATCTTGTGTACCTGCATGTATGTGAGGATCTTGTGTACCT
>BQNB010188932.1:0-11911 GCA_026074375.1 Tanacetum coccineum | reverse complement strand
CATGGACTAACCGCTGTCACCATCAGGAAAACCTGCATGTTTAGGTTAGTAATAAACAACATATATGGATGAAAGTGTCTTTGTTACTTCATCAAATACGGTTTTAATAACCACGGTTCCCCGTTAATCAGTATAAATACTGCATGTGATCAGGTAGAATTTAAAAGAATATCCTTGACAGGGTTTCCTATCTGCACTAGCCGTTCTCGTTACCAGATTGAATCAAAAATTGATTTGAAAATCAATCGACGTGTCACTTGCTAAAGTGGTTTTACAACACATCAAGAGTTATACATTTCAAAATTCGTCAACCGTCAATTCATAGTCTGGACCGATTCGATATCCACTGTCACAAGTTTGATCCATTTAGGATCTCACAAGTCACCTACCGTAGAGCTTGTTTGATGTTGGCTTTGGAAGGATTTCCATCATCACTGTAAATAATTAAGTATCACTATGACGTTCTGGCAATATCACAAGGATAATGCGTAGGACTCTTAAGATATTACTTGTTTTCACAGTGTATGAAAAATAACTATATTAGAGTAGTGTCATAATGAGATGTATTGATGATCTCTTATTGGCTCTAGACTCGATAGTGCATTTTGGTTTTAGTAATCGAAGGATAGAGCAGACTGCCACCTTTTCAATATCAACTAACTTGGAGTGAGAAAGTCGATAGAAATGCGTTTATCTAAGTGAGAAATGAAACAAGAGTCTTTTAAAAGACCTTGAGTGGCTAGGGACGGTTGTGCATTGCCTCACTGGGTCCATGATGTCTATCTTCAATACCAGACAACAACTTAGTGTTTCTGATAGCATATGTATTGACTCGGTTTTTGCCTAAGTATATGGAGGGCTTCTTTCTTTACACCTTTTATCCTTACATTTCTTTTTCATTCTTCAACCCTTCAATGCTTACCAAGACTTCATCGCTAACACCTTGTTGGGTTTGTTCTAGTGTTAGCTCTGTCTTAGACTGCATTATCCCCTTTCTCACTTTTACTCCTTTTGTATCATACCTAAGGACTTCTATTCTATCTGATGGAATGTCCCTAGGTAGATCCCTCTGGTTCTGGCTGGATCATGGGACATATACCTAACCTTAAACACCTTATAACTCTATAAAATTAAGTGCATGGTCGATCTATTGGTATTGCCACAGTTGCCATTAAAACCTTTTGAAAATTTAACCAAGGTACTTGTGATGTATTATCAAAAACATTTGTACCTCGATAGTTTTAACTTTCATAATTACCCCCCCTTCATATATGCATCGATATTCGAAAGTGTTTTGCACATATGAGGGAATAGCTGCACATGAGTCATTTATATCACATTTTAATCATATTTTCTCCCCTTATTAAAAATGTCAAATCCTTTGATATTTTGGATACCAATTGATTCAAATATGTTTGAAAAACTATATAGGGAGAAGAATGTTCTGATTATTAGCAAGCCTTATTAGGAATATTTTAATACTAGCCCTCAATTTCTGAGGGATATATAATATAGTTTTGAGTACATTTATTTGAAAGATTTTTAATTTATTAAGAAAATTTTCAAAATTTGTACTCAAACACTATATATATATATATATATATATATATATATATTTGCCTATATTAATAGTCTATACTACTTAATATACATATTCACAAGTTTTGTTTTACGAGACATGACCTGAATGAGTAGAACCAAATATTACAAAGTCATATTGTCCGCTGCAATAGTGTGGGGTCAGTCCCATAATCCCTTCCACCAACAAATTTCTCTAAGCTTCTCATAATCCTTCTTTCCAGCAACTGTTGATTAATATCTTTAATCATGATGCGAGAATGTTTCTGATATGTTGCAGTCCATTTCCTTCTTTCCATGGCTTTCTTATACCCCAATCTGAAGCATATGGTCTAGAGTATTACGAACTGAGGTGAGTGTGCCATCACTGAACTTGTAGAGCTCTTTAGTACGCATCAGTCTCTTCTTCTTTAGCTTGTCTTTGTAAACCACTCCTTGAGGTTCTGAGAGAGTGGTATATAGCGTTCTACGGGACATGTCAATATCACATGTCCGTGGCTTGGAGATGTTGAGCTTCTTATGGTAACTTTCGACACATAGTTGAAGGTCTTCAACTCTCTTCTGAATTATAATCCTTCGCGTATACATACGTAAAGCCTTTGCCAAGCCGACAGTTACATCGCCTTTAAGGTTGTTGAGCCTGTTTTGAACAACAAGAAGTAACATGTCTTCAATGTTGTTCAGATGAAGTCTTAGAAAATCACCTTCCATGAACTTGTATAATTTTTGATATGCTCTTCTAATAACAATCTCCTTCAAATGACCATATCCATACCACTTGTTAACAATGCCACTAATCACACTCTGAATCCTCATGGTCGAGTAAACATCATGCTTGGACACCTTGTTGATCACGTATTCGTAGAACCTTTGACGTTGGGGTCCCCATGGAGAGATCCCTATCCACAAGTTGGGTACCATATCTTCAATTCTAGGTAAGTCGTACTTAGCAGCCTTTATCTTGGTCAAAGAAGTTGTGTATGTTCTGCCGGTGCTTTCTCCTTGCAAGTATGCCAAGTCATTGTTGAAGAAGTAATCAACCAGGACAACCTGACAATTTCTTGATTAAATCAGAGGTAGTAGTTTGCTTAAGTGGAATGGATATGTATCACCTTCAGGGTTATTCCAATCTAGTTGATCAGTCGGTGCTTTGTAACATTCTTCCATATTGTATTCGAGCTCAATAAAACTCCTATAAGTGCCTTTGAGAAGATTGTAAGCCGGTCCTACCAGAATATCTTGTGTGAGATCACTAATCTGCAGGCGGTTCATAACAAATGCATTGAAGACTATCGAAGTGCTCATTAAATCATTGAATGTTTTGGAAGATGTTTCTGCTTTGGCAAGGTCACTAAGCCATTTCCGAGTTGGCTTATTATCAACTGTTTTACCTTCATTCCACTTAGGATCTGGAGTAGGAGGCCTTTCTGGTTTCTTAAACCAATCCTTTGGGTTAGCCTTGACAACAGGTGGTTCATCAGTGTTACCCGTGTCTTCTCTAAGATTTTGTGGCACTTGAGTATCTCCAGCCTCAAACACTATCTCCTTTGCTTGTGCAGACTTGGCAGTAACTTTTAGCTAAGACTTGGTGGTGCCTTTGGAAGTTCCAGTTGACTTGGCCTTCTTTCATAGTTCAGTTTCTTTGCATGTCTTCTTCCTTTTCAATCCTTAGTCTGGTCCAGCAAGAGGGCCTTCATCTCTGTCAGTATCGTCTGGCTTTCTCTTCTTTAACTTGTCAGCAACACCTTTATCCATGGCATATTTATCCTCAAGAATTGACTCCATGAGAGCATGATATAGAGCTTTATGCTTGGAATTTCGTTCAAATGACTTGGTTTTAGTCATGGTCTCGAACAAGGTTCGTTTCTGATCAAATTCCCAAAGTGCATCCACATTAGATGATACGATTGTATATTTAGGCTCTTGTTGTTTTCCTGCTTGTTCCTTCTTGATCTTGCGAATATCAGCAGCGCTTTTCTGAGGTTTCGGTTGCTGTTGGAGCACGTCTGTGACATTTGCTGGAACAGAGTGTTCCTTAACGAGTTTTACAGTATGCCTCTGGAGTGCCTTATGAAGAGCATCATCCAGACTTGTTCCAAGGTACTCTTTAACAATGATTAGAACTTTAAATTTGACAGCTGCACGAATAGTTGAACTGTGATCAACATTTCTGAGTGTCTTGACTTCATTTTCTATGTCAAAAAGTCTTTGATGGATAGTGGTAAGGGTTGAGGAATCAGTAGTAGCAGTAGTTGTTGAGGTTGTTGCTTCTTTAGTTGTTGGTGTGGGTATCGGTGTTGATTGTTGTGGAAGAGTGATGAATGGTGGAATGGGTGGAGGAATGGTTGTTACTGGACCTGATGAAGTTTCAGGGATAACCGTAACAAGTACAGTGAGAAGAGGTGAGGTCTAAATACTTGGATCTTCATGTTAGACTTTGATATCTATTATTGAGATAATTTCTGTTTCACCCGGGGGAATGTTATCAAAGTTGAGAAATTTGATGGCATAGTCGGATGAGATAGAAGAACTTTGTAGTGGAACTTTAGTCTTTTGTGTAGTAGAGGCAGCTATAACTGTTGCATGAGCATCACCCTTGACTTGATCACCTGCAACTTCTTGACTAACATTCTCGTGCTCAGCATCAGTCATCTCTTCATCATCTTTCCCTTTACCTTCACACTCTGAGTGTTTTAACTCCACATTCACATCACTATACATCTCTTTATTAATACGTTCAAATTCCTCATCATCTATGTTTTCATCATCAGTAGGTACATAGTCATCAGGAGTATGTACAAACTCATCTTCTTCTTCTTCTTCTTCGTCAGTCTTAATAGCAGCTTTGTCATCATCATTAGATTTTGTTCTTTCATCATCACTTTGCTGATCATCATCGTCATTATCATCATCACTCTCTCCCTAAGACTCATATTCACTCTCAGAAGAATCTGCTTTGGATACATCGGTAACCCCTAGTTTTAAACCAGTTCCTTCACTTGTGTCAAATGACTTGTCTTTTGGCTCATCAGGAACCTTTGATTCTAAATCAGCTCCCTCACTTTAGCTACCTGCATGATGAATATTTTTTTCCCGTCTGCTTTGTTTGATAGCCTTTTTCAACTGAGCTTCCTCAAGTAGTACGGCATCAGACAGCAATTCAATTCCTTTGCTTCTTTTAGTGTTTGCTGGTGCTTTTTTCTTTAACACAGACACACCAAGAGTGTCTCGGATTTGAACCCCAGTGGACTGTCTTCTAGTAGCAGGTTTCTTGGCAAGTTTCTCTGCAGGCTCTTCAACAACAACAAGAGTTTTCTTCTTAGAAGGAGAAGCAGGTTTCTTGAATTTATAGCTCCTGTAGCGAATGCAAGATAAGTCTTGTAGGCAGGAGAGTCCCGCATCTGCTGATTAGACATCCCTTCAGGAAGTAGTGCTCCATACACTTGATATTCATCAGATTTAGAGACAAATCTCAAAGTACCCAAAACACTATCATCACGAATAGTGTGCATGAAAATTTTGTTCCTTATAGAGATTGACGTATCTTTAGAAATGAAGTGATGGATGATGACCTTTGTGAATCTGGGATAGTATATCTTTTCTTGTTTCTTATGGTCTCTGTTGTCTATCTGGAACACGAAGTCTTCCCAAAGTAGTCAACCCCGTCAACATAGATGTGACACTTACAGTTGGCCAGCTAATAGATGTGCCAATACTATATGTATTTGTCACTTGAGAGTCTGATCTTATCAAGACCAGTAATTTTCCCAGATAGACACTTGTTGATGACTGAAGCAAAGGTTCTCCATGGTTGGTGCATTTGATCAACAACCACATCTGTGACAAATTTAATGTTACTTTTGTGCCTAAGTTTTTGATGAAAGTGACAATTTCTTCATCTGAAGGAGGTGCATCAAACTCTTGATTTGGAAGTCTTGGACAGATCTGGAGAATGTCATAAAAGACTTCTACATTAATTATGCATTGCTTCTTGTCTAGCTTGAACTTGTATAAAGATGAGTTTTTGATCTTGGTGATGGTGTGACAGAACTGATGCATATAGATTTTCAGGACTTCTGCAGTGATTAGGAAAGCTGGGTAGATGGGAGAGAGAGAGAGAGAGAGAGAGAGAGAGCAAGAGAATCCAAGTCAACTTGATAAGTGGGTTCCTTTGGATTCTTTGTTAGATCAATTCTCATGTTGCATTGCCCAATCTGGACACGATTCTCAGGTGTAACCAATGCATTGTCAAGAACAACTTGTTGATCAGCAATTGGATTCATGGTTCTGTTAAGATTTATCAAATACAGTTTATATATAAACAGATATATATTACTGGATGACAACTTGGTTCATATAGATAGAATTTAGATACAAGATAAGAATTTTATCTAGGGATCAGGCACAGTTTATTAGGCAAGCAATTAATACACCAGACGATGAACAATAATCAGAAAGTCAACATGTAATGATAACAAACTTGTTGATAAAATATAATGCCTAAAAACATTAATAATATTTTTTCACATCTTTACGTTTTGATAATCACAAAATATAAAAACGTTCAACGTAAAATTAAACGTAAACAAGTATTTAGTAGTAAATTCTCATTTCAACAATTACATCACTTAAAGGTATGAATAAACAAATGCTTAATGCATTTTATGATCAAATGAAATTTTATTCAACCTCAAACTTTTATAAAATGGTGTAAACATTTTTATAAACTTACAAAACATTTTCTACAATTAAAAGAAATGTTTTATTCAAAATAAACATTTTGAATTTTAAATTTTCGAACCTAAAACGGCTAGAAAAGGTCCAGTAAACACCTCCCCTGAATAGGACAAAAAGAGGAGCGTCTGAAAATGGGCGGCCCCCTTAAATACATGGGCGGCCCCCTTAATTATAAGGGGGCCGACACCCTATTTAAGGGGACCGGCCATAGACTCCGCTCCTCCAGTTTTCCCTATAAATACTGGACTATTCCCCAACATTTTTCTCACCTTTTGCACTCATTCTTTCTGTTCTAAAACAACCCACACATCTCTCTAAATCCTTTGATCATTTAATCATAAAGCTTTGTTTCCAAGTGATCCAAGCTCAATTCCTCAAGTGCAAGAGAAGAATACTTCCATCATTAATTGAAGAAGTATTACAACCCAAGTATACATTGCAATCTTATTGCATCCACACCATATCTTGTAAATCATTTGTAAATCTTGTAAAGTTATGTAGTTATTAGATTTTGGTGATTGTTGTAAGTATAGTTGGATCTTGGTGGGATTGATCCTTACTAGTATGTTAGTTTAGTTGTGAAAATAAGTAGATTGTGGTTGAGGACAAGTAGTGAAGGTGTGAAGTTATGAAGTTGTGAATGTGTGAAGAAGTTGTGTAGTTGTGTTCAAGGTGTGAAGTTTAAGTTGTGTAGTAAAGTTGTGAAGTTGTGAAGGTTGTAAGAAGTGTGTGTAGTTGGTTCATCGTTGTGAAGCGTAAGTTGTGTAGTGAAGTTTGAGAAGTAGTCGTAAATGTTGTGAGTCGTGAACAAATTGTGAAGTTGTGTTGGTGAAGATTTGGTTCTAAAAGTAAAGATTAGAATCGACATCTAGCTTAGTGTCAGGAAATAGATATAAGCAACGTTGTTTACGATTTCTCCGACATAAAGGACTTGTTGACCATAGTGTAAGAAAACTCTCGAGTTAGTGCTCAGAGTGGATTAGCCGCAGAGGAGCTTCGTAACCATGAACACTATAAATCCTTGTGTTGTGGTTTGATCTCTCCAACTCTTATATTTTATTTGCTTCTACTTATTTATATTGTTCATATTGTGCAAGTTTTGAATTCGTAAAAAGTCGAATCTAAGTTTTACAAACATACATAAACCTTAAATCAAAAAGCGGTAAAACTATTCAACCCCCTTCTAGTTTTCCACAATTGGTATCAGAGCCACATTAAAACAAGACTTTTAAAATAAATTGTATTTTAAAACTTGAATCGATCTATGAAATCGGAAAAATATTTAGAAGGGCAATCTATGCAAAGACCACCACTATTTAAAAGTGATGGATTTATTTATTGGAAAAATAGATTCGAAACTTATGTGAAGTCAAAAGATCTAGATCTTTGGCATGTTATTACCGATGGTGATTTTCCTCCTATTCAATTTAATCTCGAAACTAAAAAGGATGAAATTGTATCTTTTCATAAACAAAATGATGATCTTAAAAAGAAACTTGCTAAAAATAATGAAGCCAAAATAGTAATATATAATGCTTTACCACGTAAAGAATATGAAAGAATTTTTATGTGTCAAACCGCAAAGAAAATTTGGGATACTTTGTTAATCACTCATCAAGGTAATAATCAAGTCAAAGCAAATAAAATAGATCTTCTTGTTCAACAATATGAACAATTTATGATTCCGGAAGAGGAATCAATAGATAATGCTTTTGCTAAATTTAACACTATTATTACTAGTCTAAAAGCACTTGATGAAGGTTTTTCTAGCAAGAATTGTGTTAGGAAATTTCTTAGGGCATTGCATCCTAAATGGCGCGCAAAAGTCACGGCAATTGAAGAATCAAAGAATCTAACAACTCTTTCACTTGACGAACTTATTGGAAATTTAAAAGTCTATGAAGAAGTAATCAAGAAAGACTCTGAAACCGTCAAAAGCAAAAGAGAACAAAGTAGATCTATTGCCTTAAGAGAGTCAGAAAAATTTATATTATTGCTCCGAGAGCGTAAACATATTATTTTTTATTTTACAACGTTTCCCAGAGTTTTTGTTAAAACCGTGCTTAAAGGTCGTGTTTTACGAGGTTTAACGTTTTATTAAACGTTTTAAAATAAAATTAGTGGGACGAATTTAAAATATTTATTAACGAGGTGTGACCCGAGTTGTTGGCCGATTTTATTTATGAAAGAAATGCATTGTACTAGTTTTAAAAGAGATTAAGGATGGAGGGACTAGTTTTGTGAAATGGTCAAAGTTTCTTTCTATAAATACCCTACCATCCACACATAATACACTTTTATGAAAATTGACTTCTTCCTCCTCCTCCCTAGCTCTCTTCGACTGGCTATAGCACACACACACACACACACATCCATTCATTTTTTTACATGCAATTAAATCCAAATACCCCATCTTAATCCTTGTTTCAAGAGCTACAAATCTTACTATAGAAACCTTACATGCACTAAGTATTTTAAAAGTTAGGTTTTTGGTTGGTTCTTGTGATTTTTGAGTATAAAGGAGTGTTCAAGGGTGTTAGATTGTTGATTTAAAGGCTTGGTTTGGTTGGAAAATGTTTTGGTTTGTGGTTTGGGTTGCTCGTCTGTACAGTCCAACCAAAGGGGAAACCAAATCGATTGTTGTTCTAGCTTTGTGAGCACTTATTTATGTTTATGTGTTGATTTAATTTGATGTTATTACATATATATGGTTATTGCTAGATGATTCAAGTGCAAAATTGATTTGAAAGTATTTCGAGTATGAGCATGTGTTTGATGGTTTTGGTATATGTTTTTTGGATAGTTAAACATGTTGGGATAGTTAGAAATTGATGAAAATGTGATTTGGTATGACTTTGGGTTGACCAAGTTTGACCAGAAAACCAAGTTTGACCGTGACGTGTCGAGAAATTTTTTGAAATCTATTTTAGACTTTTGATAATGATAAAGGATGTTCTAAGGCCCGTTTTGATATAAGGTGGGCCTTGTCACTCATAAAAACGAACGTTTTACGACCGAGTCAAGTTTGGGTATTTTTGGGGTAAAAAGTCAAGTACAAAGTATGACTTTCGAAAGTCAAACTTGTCGAAAGTCAAACTTGCGTAAACTTTTGAATAAAGACTATAATGAGCAAAGGGTTCGTAATGTTAGTTAAATTATAACGAAATATGAATTCGGATTATATTATCCTTACTTTCGGCAAGCTTTCTAAAAATAGAAACTTTATGGAAAACGTTATGTTATTGTTAAGTGCGTAAAAGTGAATTGTTTTGCGTCGCACTTGGAGATTGTAGTATATGATTGTATATACGTAATAATTATTATATTATATATTATTTAAATATATATTAGTATTTATATTATATATATATTATTTATATATTTATACATATATATATATATATATATATATATATATGAAGTATGCATTATATGAATTATTATACTTTTAGTCACGTACCGCCATATATGTATTATATAGGTTGCGGTTAAGACGTAAAGCAAGTTACGCTTGTTGAGTAGATTGATTTGGATCTTTTGATTAAGGTGAGTTCATAGCATCGCTTTTGAACTGTTTTAAATGTTTTTAAACCCGCGAGGGGGATACATGTTTGTTTTATAAATCGAACACATATGATTTTATAGTATGCTGGACCAGATTGTGAGATTGTTTTCGCATAAGTAGCTATTGTCGAAGTCCCTTATTTCATGAACCGTTAATTGCCTTATGAGGTGACGCTTAATGCATTAAATAGATCTATGGGTTTGACAACCCTGTCCGAGGTATGAATCCGACGGTGAACACCCTGTCAAATGGACATTTTGTATTTAGAAGATAGTAGGTATATGACAATAATACGTTGTTTTGGGACACTTTAACATATGAAATGCCATATGTATTGTTAACGTTCGATGTCATGAGCTTATTGCGTGAAAGAAAAGAAGTTGATATACATTGCATTCGTTGCTTTGTTTTCCCGAGAACTAATTATGTGTTCCAAAGATTATTGCTTATGATTACTTTAACTCTTCATAAAATTCACTCCAAACTTTGTTGTTGACTGTAACCCATGTTTTATCCACCGGTTAAACCAGTGATAGAACATATGGCGTGGAGGTGTCGTGCGTGTGATGGATTTTATGGACATACTACTTGTGTGTTCTGGTCTTTCAAAAACAATGTCTTAAGTTGTGTTAAAACAATGTCTTTTAATTGAAACATTTGTCTTTCATTGATTGTAATAGACGGTGGTTGCGATTCTATGGGGACCTAAACGCATTTTAACTTTGATTAATAATGGTACACGTGTTTGATAAATGTCTCATTTGGGTCATTTTCTATTATCTTTGTAAATGGTGCTATTTAATAACATCCAATTGCTAATTTCCGCTGCGCAACCCAATGTACGTTAGGTGGGGTGTTACAGAGTGGTATCAAGAGCTTAAGGTTTATAGAGAACTAGGTCGAGTCTTTTTGAAAACCTAAACTATAACGCTTCTACACACACGCCGAGACTCTCGTTGCCATTGGTTACCTATAGAAGGAAAAGGTAAATTTGTTGATTGTTACGTATGGATATATGCTTAAGTATGTGTTATATATAAATAGTTAAGTATGGATAAATTTATGCATGTGTTGGATGCATGAATTGTTATGTATTGGTGCATTTATGCATGTGTTGTATGCATAGAATGTCATGTGATTATATGATAACCATCATTATATATGTTTGAAATATAATTGAGATATATTCGGATTGAAAAAGGTCGCGAATTGTGAATTTTTGTTTGTCGCGCTTTGATGCGAACTGTTATTTTGATAATAGTGTTCCAATAATAATAAAAAGTGATACGCCATTAAGTAAGTATTGTACGATATTTTTAAATTATCATGGTGAACGTAATTCCTCCTCCTGATCACGTGGATGATGTACCTGTTGTTGAGCCGAATAAACACAATGATGTTCCTGTCGTTCTCGAGCCTACTGTCTTCTGTGGTGTTAAAGGGGCTGTCGAATTGCAAAGATGGTTTGAGAAAACTAAAAGTGTTTTCGAGATTAGCGAATGTGCAGAGGGTAAGTAGGTGAAGTTTGCTGCCGCTATACTGGAAGGACCAGCTTTGACTTTTTGGAAAACTAAGGTTGCAACCATGGGTTTGGAGACAGTGAACCAAATGCCTTGGACTGAGATGAAGTAACTGATTACTGCGGAATTTTGTCTGATAGAAGAAGTTCAAAGAATAGAGCATGAACTGTGAAACTTGAAGGTCAAAGAGTATGATGTTGTTGCTTTTACTCAGTGGTTTAATGAACTAGCTTTGATGTGTCCAAGAATGGTTGAGCCTGAAAGAGTGAAGGTTGATGTTTACATCCGGGGATTGACTGATAATATCAAGAGTGAACTAAAATCTTCTAAGCCTGCTGATCTGAATAAAGCTGTGCGTATGGCTCATAAGTTAATGGAGCAGAAATCACAAGCTAAAGATGAAAGGATCTTGGAAGGGAAGAAGCGAAAGTAGGAGAGCTTTCAAAGTGGAAATGGTAGTGGTAAGGGAAATCAAAAGGATAACTCTCGTCAAACTTTGCAGAATAGCCAA
>BQNB010188928.1:0-11911 GCA_026074375.1 Tanacetum coccineum | reverse complement strand
AAAAAAAAGAAAAAACTTACTTTGTTGACCGGAATGAGGCAAACCAGATGATTCCGGCAACTTATCCTCTTTTGATAGTCGGATTTCTTCTCGTATGTCCATTTAAATGCTTATTTTGATCGATGGTGGTGTTGTTTTCACGATGGCGCTGATGTTAGGGTTCCGAGTATAATGATGGTGGTGATGGTGGCGCTGTGTTACAATGATGGTGGTGATGTGTTCCGATGGTGATAGTAGGGTTCCGATGGTGATGTTTTAGGGTTATGATGGTGATGGTGATGGTGGTGATGTGTTTTGATGGTGATGTTTTAGGGTTCCGATGGTGATGGTGGTGATGTGTTAGGGTTCCGATTAAGGAGGGTGTGTGTGTGTGTGTGTTTTAGGTTAAATGAAAATGAGATGAAATGAAAAACAGGCGGGATGTATCATTGTTTCAACACCGTTGGATCATTTTGATAATTAATAAAAATGAATGGCCAGGATGCATCTATATGTTTTTTTTGACCTTGTTCCTTGTGGAACTTTTGTCAAGTGATCAAATCCATTATTGATTATCATGGATTAAAGTCTAAATGACTAATTGGGTTTGTGGTATTTGGAGGTTAATCATGCTTTGAGTTTTCTCACCTCCTAACCTATAAATATTTTACAAACTTACACATGTATTCCTCACATGTACAAGATGACTTACAAACTCGCACACTTCTCCCTACAACACTTCCACACCATACCCTCTACAACACATTCCTTCTAATCATTTGTTAATATTTTTTCCAACAAATGATTACACACTCATTCTACACAATCCTACAACACACCCTTCCTAATCATTTGTTTACCATTCTTACCCAACAAATAATTATATCCTTCAAACACTCTTAACACTCATTTTTTAAACCATCCCATAATCACATATGCCCACTATTTTCTCTCTTATTGGTAATGTGATTATAAACCCAAATAAATCATTTGATTTCACCCTAAACATCATCACCTTCATACTTATCATCTTCAAACCTTCTTCATGCTTAAACTCCTCATCACACTAACCTTTCCCAAATAATACCCATACGTGACAACTCACATTCCCTTACACATTGTACATTCTTTGTACTTGGTGTACTTCTTGTTCCCTTCATTCCCAACATAGGCTCCTCCACATCACATCAAAACATTCTCTACCACATATACGCTATTCACTTCTTCCTCACAAACCCATTTGAATTTCACACACACACACACATACTCTCTATCATCCTACCCCTTGATTAAACCACTTCATCAATCCATCTTACCACACTCTCTTCTCCTCCTTTAGATTGAAATTCAAATCTCAAACAAACATACTTCCCTCTACAAACAAACACACTTCCCTTTACAAACAAACACACTTTACTCTCTAAACAAACACACTTTCTATCCACCCTTTATCTTGCCACTTCACCTATCCAACTTACCTCCCCACCATCTCATATCAACCCTTCATTTTAAACAATATCAAGAGGCTTCTTTCCATCCCGTTACCATCACATCATGCCAACTTATGACAACTCATTCACAACCCATTCTCTATTTCACACATGTGCTCAATACATTTGAAATTCAAATTTCAAATCTTTCCCCCATAACATTCACCTTTTCTCTCCAAGTTAGGACTATTCCAAAAAAATATTCCCGTGTACCTTAACTAGCCTTTCAAACCATTAGTTAGATTCAAACTAAGCTAGTTGCATTTTGAGAAATACCCAAACTATCCTTATCCGATAGTTCTTTTCTCTCTTTTCAATATCAGACAAACAAAAGGCTTTTAAACACTTCACAAACGCTTTTATCAAATGGCTATTTAAGTTGGTTGACCTTGAGTATTAAAATGATTGAAAAGTCATAGCGTGAAGTACAATTGGGGGTTTAACAAGAGCGGGTAGTTAAAAAGCCAAAAACCCGAAAAAATAGGTTCGGGTCTCTGGCGCGCTGACACACGGCTAACGCGCCACACACGAATTACATTTACCCACTTTTAGGTTTTTGGCCTATAAATACCCCACTTGGCCTTTGTATTCCTCACTTCTTGCAAACATTCTTTCCTCTCTTTTCTCTTCTCCTATCCTCTAAGTCCCCATCAAAGTGTTCCAAACTTCTCATCTCATCATTCTATTGAAGTGAACACATCTCCGCAAAAGAGCCACACAAGTACCTAATCCATACTTGTGTTCCAAACTTCTCATCTCATCATTTTATTGACAATTAAAGTCATTGACACATTTATAAAAAAAACAACATTACTTTATCATATTCGAACTTTATAACCACCTTTTATTAGTAAGATGTGATTATCAAATTCAGACTCAACATTTTTATGAAACAAACACACATTAGTATCTTAAACCAATTGATTAAAATTTAATTGATCTGGTTATAGGTTTAAGTCAAAACACAGGTTCTTAGGGGTGAATTCTGAGGGCGGAATACCGTAGGTAGTAACTCTTCTTTGTGAGCGGCGATCTTTGTGCATATCGGTGGAGTTAATTGTAATACGATTCGTAGTCCACCATAAGGATTATACTAGTAGAGTATCGAAGTCCGAAGATCTTCACAACTAGACGTAATGGAAGGACTAAACCCCCTTTCCCGAACCAGTATATATCATGGTATTTTTTTTCTCTCTCTCTCTCTATCTCTATCTACTTATTGATTCTTTGCTAAGTAGATCATCACACCACTCGGCTCTTTCGAGACTTGAAGTTTTATAAACTTTAAAGAAGTCAAGAAACCCGTATTCACCCCCCCCCCCCCTCCTCTACGGTTCTACAAACTATATATATGTAAATGTGTATTGTTCACATGTGAAAAGCAGCTTTTAGTGTAAATAGTATATAGTATAATAGGCAATTGTCACAATAATTAATCTATACATCATATAATTAATCACATTATGAATATTTATATTAAGTAATTGTACAAATTAAAAGTTGAAATTGTTATCCCTAATCTAAACCATGATTCACTTATTCCCTAATCTATACATCATATAGTTACTATCTTACTGGTTGAGTCGTCAATTCATTTACTGGACCAAAATCGATATCCAGTTATCACAAGTTTGATTCATAAAGAATCTCGCAAGTCACCTACCGCATTGTTTGTTTGATGTTGACATTGGAGGGATTCCTATCATCAGTATGAATACTAAAGAGTACACTCTGATGTTCTAGCAAAATCAAAAGGAATAATTGCGATAGGATCTTTGTTATCACATGTGTTTTCTAAATGTTGAACAATAAATTGTATTATCAAAAATGTAACCATTTCCAAAATCACTAACTTGAAGTGACAAAGTCAATAGAAATTGCGTTGATCTCTGTCTCAAGACTCGTTTTGTGCGTTTTGGGTTTTTAGTGATCGAAACTAGAGCCAACAGCCACCTTTTCAATATTAACTAACCCGAAGTGAGAAAGTCAGTAAAAGTCGTGTTGATCTCCATGACAAATGAGACAAGAATCTTTTGAGAGAAACTTAAATGGCTGGGAAGGGTTGTGCAGTGCACCACTGGGTCCATGATGTCTTTCTTCAATATCAGAATACATCTTTGTGAAAACTGATAGCATATGTATTGACTTGATTTCTGCCTAAGCTTGTATGGCAGGCTTCTTTCTTTAGACCCTTTATCCTTACATTTCTTTTTCATTCTTCAACCCCTTCAATGCTTACCAAGACATCACACTAACACCTTGTTGTGATTGTTCTAGTATTAGCTCATGCCTTAGTCGGCATTATTCCCGTTTCTCATTCTTCTCCAAATCATACCTAAGGACTGCTATTTTCAAAACTATGGAGTGTCCTTCGGTAAATCCCTCCGGTTCTGGTTGGATCATATGACTAATACCTAACCTAACCACTTTATGATTATAGAATCGTCATGAATTAGTAGGGTGTTGGGTATAAGATTGTTACTATAAAACCATTAAAAATCAATCAAAGTGTTTGATAGAATTATCAAAATCGTTTGACTCTTTAAAAGTTTCATCTTATGAAAAATTCCCCCTACACACGTGCATTGATAAACGAAAATGTTTCGCACATATGGGTAGATGTAAAAACACACTTTGAGTCTTTTAGATTGCTTATTATTTTATAAATCACATTTTAATCACATTTCTCCCCTTATTTTAAATACTAAGTCACTTAGATTTGAAATACCAAGTGATTAAAAATTTTCATGAAAACTACCTGGGAGAAAAATATTTCAGCATGAATTATGTGGAACTTTTTTTTTTCCTTTTGCTCCCTTAATTAGCCTCATGTTTGAAACTTAAAGAAAATGACACCAATTTGTAAATTAGATATAAAATTGAGGGTGAGTCAGTGTTGAGCACACAATTTCGAAAGATTATGAAATATGATTGAAGAATTCTTGAAAAATTATGCTCAGACACTGGATCATCTTATAACAAACATCCGAAAGTAAGTTATGTCATTATTACTGATTTATTATTAAGAGACTTTTGATAATGTTTTAAATATATAAGAATTGTCGTGAGATGATGTATTCAAAATCATTAAAACTTTGGTTTTCAAACCCTCCCCCCTTAGAAATTAACTCATTTATAAAAATTATACCATTTGTTATGAAACGATCGTCTTTGAAATTTCCATGAGAAAGGGAGTGTTGAACATACAATTTTGAATGATAACACAATTGTTAAATCACTTTTTGTGAAATAATGTCATGAAAATCATACTTGAAAAATTATGTTCAGCTTTTTGAAAAACATATGTTAGAAGACTTCTCTTCTAACGTTAAGGATAAGCGCACTGAAACGTACACCCTCATTTTTCTTAACAAGCTGCCGCGCGTTGCTGCGGGACGTTAATTTTTCGCGCGTTGTTGCGTGCCATTGCTATTATTATTATATATTTTTTTTAATTTTGTGCGGGTTTATTTTTTCGGTCTCATGTTTAATAGTTTGTTTTTTTCTTATATGACCTTATGTGTTGGGCCTCATGTTTAAAGTAGGGGTGTTCGCGGGGCGGTTCGGTTCGGTTAGTTGGAAGATTTAAACTATCCGTCGCGGGGCGGGTAATTAATTTTACTATCCGTTGCCGAACCGTACTAGGCGGGTAACCGGACATGCGGGTACCCGAAGTGAGCGGTTACCCGCGGTTCGGGTCACGGTTAACCGTTTTTGACGTTTAATAGAGTTTAACCGTATAAAAAATAACATAGTCTAGAACATAAAATGTATTTCTAGTAAAATTAAATGACGTTGAATTTAAAAGTCATATAAAACTTAAGTATTTCGTTACAATAATCGCATTCAAATATTCATATATAACGTATTAACAAAAAATATTACTCGACGTTATAGATTACGATCACATTAATCAATTTTCACACATAGATTTTTACAAATGTTTACTTTACGAGCGAAAAAGTCGTTATACAATAAAAGTATTGCAATAATCGGTTAATACTTGTACAATTATTTGAATATTAGTTAGAAAATAATCATGTATAATATGCACGGTTCGGTTCGGTTAACCGCGGATATCTAAAAGTAAAAACCGAAACCGAACCATTATAAGCGGGTTTTTTCGGTTTCGGTTTTTTTCGGTTTCGGTTTCTTCGGTTTCGGGTTTTTTCGGTTTCGGATTGAGCGGTTCGGCTCGGTTCGTCGGTTTCACGGTTTTTTTGAACACCCCTATGTTGGTCCAGGGGTAGCTATTTCAGTATGTAAAATGTTAAGTAATTTATAATCTTTTTACGTTTAACTGTGAGTACTACATTCTTTACGTTTGCTCTTGCTGCGAGTTCGCTGTAATTCTGTAAAGTTTGTTCCGACGAAGTTGCATCCTCATAACTGAATCCTGATCAAAATACAAATACATAAGAACTCGTATACATAGGTAAACTAATATCGAAAAGGAATAATAAAAAGTGTGACGGGATGTACATTGCAGCATGCAGATCACCTATAGCAATACCTTTACTATTAACTGAATGCATTGTGACTAGGCAAACTGGTATCGCGGGCTATCAGGCACGTAGGACGACATTGTGGTGGGAGTTACTAATGGAATAGCGTCACTGAGGTTCATAGAAGTCGGTGGCATTTGCTGCTGAACCGCACTCCTAAAGATCACTAACAAGTAAGGAAAGTGCGCATACGGGAATCTTAACGAAGAAAAAACAGAATATAAAGAAGTATGTGCTTACACGTGGCGAACACCATTTTAGACACATGCAATTGGTATGGTTTATCTCCCTTGTCCGTCTTCACTCTCTCAAATGCCTGAAGACAAAGGTTTGTTTCAATGACATTTCACCCAAACTACTTTACAAAATAGTCAAGAGTTACAAAAACCCCAACTCACTCTCCAAGCATTATCCCAAGTTTAGTTCAACATATTAACCAAAATTAATTACTAAAATTCACCTTTAACAAAAAAACATATCAACAACTAAATTTGAAATAAGAACCTGAAGACAGAACCACATCAATAGGCGTTACACTTCATTTAGAAATAAATAGCCAGAACATAGAACCATAGAATCACATTAATAGGTGTTCATTTTATGTTATCATCTTAAAGACAAAGAATAATTGCAGAACACATATAGAAAAAGTTTCAACACAATCTCTAAGTTAATATAGATGCAACACCTTAGTGACCCTAAGTCTTAATTAATCCTCAAAGTAATGCTACATACATATATACATAAATCCAAAATCTAACCCTTAAAATTAACACAATAGATACATACACACACATTTGTTGTTTGTATATGCTACCAACAATTTTAGAAATAAAGTAACACTTCCTTAATTGTTGTTTGTTCTTGTTTTAACAACAGATTAGTATCGCTATAACCAATGCTATATTGGCTTGACCTTTATACCAAAACACAAATATGAATTGGACATACCACAAAAAATGGAAACAAAATTATAGAGTAAGGTTGAGTGTAATCTCACTTTAGTGTGATAAAACTTGTTTTAGTATCGCACGATTTAACTTATTGGTAAATCAAACTTATTCTGTATAAAGCCTTGATTTTAACATGATGGAATAATTCTATTACCTAACAATAAAAAAATGTATAAACAAACACAACTTATTCCATAATCAAACTTAAGAACAACATTAATGATATAAAAAAGGTTCTTTGAACAACATTAATTGTAACAATTTGGTACCTCCTAATTGGAGTAGTCTGTTACCGGCTTAGTTGCGTGATGAAGGTGGTCTGTGACGGTGATGGTATTTATGTGTGACGGTGATGGTATTTTTGTGTGACGGTGATTAAGTGGGGGTAGTAAGCGGCAGGGTTAAAGTCAGAGTGTTAGGGTTTGTGAAAATGAAAAGGGGGAAAGTTTAGGTTATGTGAATGTGATTAAAATTGGGGATGAAAACTGGGGAGGGAAAATGCCGCCCAAAAATATCAAGGTTTTTCACAGTGTCTTTTATTGTGTAAAAAGAGTGGTTTGCACCCCAAAAAACTAATTTTTATACGATTTTTATTATGAAAACTGTTTTTTTCAAGAAAACATATTTTCATTCATTCCTTTCCCACTAGTTTTTTGTTATAGAGATAAGGTTTTGCAAAACCGATCTTTTTGAGGGGGTGTTTTTAGCCTTTTTTGTAGTAGTAAGTAGTCCTCCCATACCCATGTTAACTCAAAGTTACACTTTGAATTCCAACTAACTTTAACTATTGGAACCTTGCTGCTAATAACTTTGCTTACCCACACAAATGTACGAATAGCAACATAACAACTATAAACGAAGAGAAACACCCAACTACATGAGCCTCGCTCGACCTCGAGGAAATTCCTCAAAAACCTTAAGTTGTTGGAACAGTGATTTACATTTCTTAATCCGCAAGCATCAACATGAACGGTTTTGAAATTAAGATATGAGTTGATACAAGCTCAACGTCTTTTAAAAAAAAATTAAACGCGATTTCAGGTTTACTCGAAATTTTAACACCACCCAAATAACTCCCAATACTTAGCTCATCAGGCAATCTTAACCGATAAGCTACAGGGCCAATCCTTTCAAGAATCTCAAATGGTCCTATATACCTAGGTGCTAACTCACATTTCTTATCAAAACGTACTAAACCTTTACCAAGGTGAGACTTTCACCATAACTTTGATCACCGATCATTTAAAACCTAAAAGGTTCATTTTCTACTATCGACTTAATCTTATTGACGATCTTTGGCTCTTTCTTAAGCCTTTCCTTAATCACGACTACAGTAGTCGTCTCTCTTGCTCCAACTCAAGGTCCCAATCTTTTTACTTTCTCTAAATCTGAGACTAATAAAGACAGTGCGACCTACCTCCTCTTCCTTACAATACTCTATTGAAAAACTACATCGTGTAATCAATTGATAAATAGCTTGTTAGGAACTCACCTCACGAAAAGTGAGTAATACACAAATACCACCAATTTTCTCACACAAGATTCTAAACTTTAATTTTCATGTCCAAAAAGTCACGCTCACTTGACCATCTGTCTATGGATGGTAGGCATTGACTCATATCTACTCGGGTTCTAACGGACTTTACATCCCTTTCCAAAAACCTCAATATCATTACCATTCTTTAATAAGGAATATCTCGACACGTGCTCTCCATGTCTTGCAACTGCATCATCTTAATACCAACCTTGCCACTACTCCATTTTATATTCTTTTTGTATTGCTAGAAAATGGGATAACTTAGTCAGTCTATCGACTATCACCCAAATCGCATCGCATCCACTACTCGATCTTGGTAACATAGATTTACTATCCATAGTTAATCTTTCCTTTTCCCACTTCAATAGGGTATCTCAGGTTGTAGTAAACTTACCTGAAGACACTTTGAGGCTCTTTTTCTACTTCCAATACGCGCTTAATTCTTAATAACACCACAAGCTATATCCTTCCTCATTCTCGGCACAATCTCGTATACCTAAGATCATTATCTACTCTTTTTCACTCCAGGACGAACAGAATTCTTCATAGCTTGCGCCTCCTCCTCCATTAATCAAAGTCCTTACATCGCCTACCATAAGATATCCAAATTCTATCCAAAATTATAACCTACCACCAACTCTTTTCTCATTTGTTTGTCAAGCCACGCAACTTCTTGTTGAAGGTTTCTTGCTTCTGGACAGTCTTCAACCTATACCACTAACACTCTCCTCTTCGAATCTCAGCTTAAGATATCCATACATATATCTCAAAATCTTCTTGGCTTCATATCTTTCTTAACCATGCATCAATACAATTACGTTCTCACTTTCCAGATGGTTCTTGAGCCTCGCAAATAACAACCCCACTAAATAACTCACATCCATCGTCTCAGGCCTAAGGGTTCACCCTTCTGATTGAAAATGTGTTGGAGACTTTTATGATCCGTATAGATCACACTATGCCTTTATAATTTTAGAGCAAAACCATCACGCCTAAGTCCATAACGTGAGTCGTGTCGTTCTTCACATGAATCTCTAGTTGTCGCGTTTATAGACAATCACTTCTCTTTCGTTAGCAGCTTCATAGCCCTTGCTCACGCATCACTACGAATTGTTTGATCCTTTCCGGGTAATGACAAGATCGGGCTCAGTGGCCATATTGTTCCTACAACTTCCAAAAAGCTTCCTCTTCACTCCGCTTCGACCTTGTTAGGCTTCATATGACACTTCTCTTTCTTTAGCAGCTCTAAATTCATCTTCAAATACGACTCGTGCTCCTTCTTAGACTTCATGTAGACCTAAATGTCGTCATTAAACATGATGGCAACTTTCTTATATACGGCTAGCACACCCGATTCATTACGTCCATTAAATCGCTGGGTGCATTGTCAACCCAAATAGGCATAGAAGTATACTCATAGCGTCCATAACACATCTAAAAGCAGTCTTTAGATCTCATCTTAGTGCACCCTTTTGGTGACAGCCCGAATAAGATCGATCGTACTCAACTCGCGATAATCTATGCACATCCTAAACGACCCATCCTACGTATTGACAAACAATACTTATGCTTCCTCATAGCGAATAACTAGGTCGATTGAAACATTTACCTTGCAGCTCTTGCAATTATTCCAACAACTTTTTCATCTCCGTAGGCGCCAAATGACGCGGGCCTTTGCAATTAGTGTCGCTCCATGTACTAACTATATATGAAATTCTACTTCACGCCGAGGGGTAAACCTATTAAATCCTTAGAGAACACTTTGGGGAACTCACATTAAACATGTATATCACATAATTTTGACTCATCTACTCTGGTACTCCTACAAGACCTTTCATTCACATTAGTTCGTTTCCCTACGAACCTCCAGCACCTTCAAATCCACCAAAGGCATTTTAACCATCTCCTCATGGCATACTTTCTCAGCCTTATACTTCACAACCAATTCTCTCATACGACTATATCAACCTTCTCATAACCAACGGTACTAGATCTATAGTGAAACGAGAACCTTTTAATTCTAACAACTTAACTCATCCGTTTCACTACCTCAATCACATAGGCACAACTCAGAAGATGTGAACTAATATCAACTCTAAGATCACATAATATAGACATCAAACGAATTCGAAGGACCACGATAAATCGAATAGGGTAATGCTCAAATATCAAACCAACTATAAACAAATACCAAGGCTAGTCTTCATAAAAAAATCAAGGGATGGCTATAAAAAAATATGTTGCATATTATTTGTATAATTCAATTTAAAACAAAGTTTTTGACACTTAACAAATATCTCATTAAATACAAAAATCACTTCAACATTATTATTATTTTAGTTTTTTTTCCCTAATGTGTTACTAACAGAAACACGTGACGCAAAACAAAAGACACAATTATCTTAAAGAGGGACTTCAAACACCTTAAGAACTTCAACACCAAAATATCATTTGAAAATGAACACGTACCAACGAAACTCAAGAAGAAACATCATGAACCAACTAAATCGTAGAGACTCACCCATAATAACGATCAAAGAACATAAATCAAAGAGTACCATTACTCTTGACAAAAGAAGCAAATCGAAACGTTGAACGGAGGACATAGAACACCAGTTCTATCATAATACCAACAAGGAATACTAACACGAGAGTTAGGTATCTCGACGGACACGAGCTATCAAACCAACTTATGAATCACAACGATAATACCAACCGGTATCCACGATACCCGCAAACAATAGATAGAAAAAAAATCTTACTATCCACTCAACTATCTAAAATACATCCCATCATAACACATCTTACACTACCACTTAACACACAACATCGATCAATGTAATCAAGGTCACAAGTCCACATGTGTGATGCCTTTATAATTATGTTGGCCACCATAATTATAATTGCATCTTTTGCATACTTATACTTACTCCTAAGACTACATATCTCGATGATAACACACAATTATGCAAACGTACCACATAGCAAATCTTATACAATTCTAACATGATGCCCCATCAAAACAACACATATACATATAAGGATAAAATCCCAAAACGATAGAAAGAAGGACGAAGATTCCAAGCCCTAAATACGGAAAAATCCAAGTGAATTCACCGACGACCGCGACGTGTAGAGATAACAGACGAAATAAACTTACGCTGGGCCTCGTTCGGGTTTGACCTTGCTTTTACAAGAGTCACCCGACTTCGCAGGACCAGTCCTACTAAGAGCATCCGAGAGGAAATCCGGATCGACCTCTTTTTCGATTCTCCTAACATCCATCCCTCTTTCAGTTCCTAGAGATTCTCCTCCTCAATTGGCTCCCATTCTACATCTCTCGTTGTCGAAATCGTACTCATAAGTGAGAAAGAAAATAAAAACACATAAATAGTACCAAAAGGTGCAATTTATATTAGGTACTTAAATAATGGTCAAAACTAATAT
>BQNB010188927.1:0-11912 GCA_026074375.1 Tanacetum coccineum | reverse complement strand
ATATTGAACGTTTATCTATCGATTTATTCGGAAAAAAATATCACTGAAAAGATTGTAGAATTGCGAACAAAACGAGCCTAATATTGCTATGCTTCTGACATGCTTACGATTTTATAAAAAATATTGAATTTTAATATATAATATAAACTTATAATATTTAAAAAAAACAAATTTTCAAAACGCACCCTGAAGTATGCTAAACGTTACAAAACCGACCTTGAACTTTAACTTATTTACGACTTTTTTCTATAACAAACTTTATTTATCAAATATAAAGCGCATATCTATCGATTCATTCGGGAAAAAAAATGTCACTGAAAAGATCGTCGAATTGCGAATAAAACGAGCTCAATATTGCAATGCTTCTAACATGCGTACGATTTTATAAAAAATGTTGAAGTTTAATATATATATATTAAAAATATTTACGGAAATACTCTTTGAGGTCATCGATTCGTTGCAAAGTGAGTCCCAACGACTGATAATAATAATACTTAACGTTATCGGTCCGTTACAAAAATAGTCCCGCGAGCTCCGCAATAACGCGCGGATTACGAACCTCGTGAGATATATTGATCAAGATCGATATCCTACCCAAGATCGTTTTCGTCTTTGCAAGATCGAGATCGTAAAGTCGGATCGGGATCGTAAGATCCTATTATAATGTCATTATCTTTATTAGTCTTTGTAATATTATACAAATCTACAAATTATTATATATCATAAACACAAAATTTTATGAATGTTTCATAAAAATATTGTCCTAAATTATGATTATGAAATGTTTAAGAAAATTAACATATTGTTTTTTAAATTCTACGAAACACAACCTATAAATTTGTGGTTCGAGAAAAGTAAGATCGGATCGGAATAGATCTTAAGATCCTATGGTCAAGATCGGGATCCTATAAGATCTTAAGCATGCAAAGATCATATGTAGGATCCAGATCGTTTTTGCTTTGCGGTATCGTAATATCGTAAGATCCTAATATCAGAATCGGGATCTTAACAACCATGATATTGATAATCGTCTCACTAAAAAAAATTGTCTTCTAATGACACATAAAAAAAGTGTCAAAAAGTAAAAAAAGTGTCATTAAAAATAAAAAAGTGTTACCAAAGTATTAAAAAGTGTCACTAAAAGTATAAAAGTGTTACCAAAAGTATAAAAAAGTCACTAATAGATTTATTTGCTTCTTCCGCACTTAAAAAATGTAGGTAGAAGTTTAGTTGGTAAAAGTTTATTTATAATGACACTAAAATAGTGTGAGGAAATGTTTTTTTGCCTTTGATGACACATTTTGTTTATAAAAAATTGTCATCAAATCTCAAAATTTTAAGCTTTTCCTTACACTTTTTAAAAATGTCACTAAAATGTTAAATATAGTGAAAAAAATTGTGTCACTAAAAGTCTTTATCTAGTGTGTTTTAAAATTTAATTTCAACGTAAATTTTGTTTTATGGATTATTACTACCAAATTGGATCTAGAAAAAAAGCGGACATGCAAAATGTGTTGACAACTAGACTGTTACTAATTAAAAAGTACTTTTCTTAACCAAAATACGTTGAATCGGTTACATAACCTCACTTGTGCTCACTAAAAATCATATGTTTATTTTTAGTTTTCCGTCAAACGCGGAACAAATATATGTATATAATCAATACATGTTTATGCATTTGTTTACCAAGTATACTAAATACCAGTGCAGGTACAATATATATCTCGTCGTACTCCCAAACAAACATGTTCTGTGAACATGCTAGGCAGGGACGGAACTTGAACGTTTTTTGTGGAGGGATCGATTTAAAAAATATTTATTTCAAGAGGGCCGAAGTATACTACGCTGGATTTTTCTATTAAAAATAACTAAAACCATATATTTCTACCTATATATGGGGCAATGCATGATACCTAGGCTGCTGACATGGATGTTTTAATACTGACTGAAATGCTGACTCAAAAGGCAATATGAAAACATTTTGGTGACTAGGCAATAACAGTGTAAAAAAACATGGGTATTTAGGACATTTTGCATTTTCCTAAAATCCTTGTTACAATTTCGACTATACATAATATCTCTGACTTTTCAAAAAACATTCCTAAATTATTATCAAACAATTCAAATCAAGAGAATCATATCAATTCAAATTCACTTCAAAATTCACGGCAACAAACTAACCTTAAATCAATCTATGTTTTTTTCTACCGAATCAAAACAACACCCATGTTGGTCTTTCTTCTGTTTGATTTTATTTATTTTCAAAATCAACATTAATATTAGTGTGTGAAGAACAAAACACCTAATTCAGATCCATATTAAGCAGAGGAAGATTCAAAAAGAGTAATTTTCAGAAGTATCTTTGGTCGTCGATAATTTCGACCAGATTTGAGGTAAATTAAATGTTATTCGATTTGATTGATGAAAACTGATTTTAGTTTAATTATTGCAATTAGGTATGTTTCACTACTTTGTTGTGGATATCTTTTTAGCTTTTACCGAGAGGAATAGTTGCTCTAAGTTAAGCTCCTTTTTGATGTATTAAGATTCATACATTTAACTTCTTTGTTGTTAATTGCATTTCCTTTCTAATTGCACAGCTTAAATATGTTGTGTTTCTCACCTGCTTTGTGTCTTTTTTACAGATTAATCAAGCTCGCAACTGATCATGCACCAAACGGATTTCATCATCATTTTTAAGCTTTTAACAACACAACAAGTCACATGCTACACCATAAATCAACTATATTAACGGTTATTCATCTCAATTGGGTAAGGTATGTTTATATAACAACAAGGTTTTTAGCCCGCGCTTCGCTGCGGAGCGCGGGGCTAAACGTCGTTGAGTCAAGAGGAATCTCGCTTGTGTTTCGCTTGACAGAAGTAAAATGAAATAAGCTGCAATGGATGGCATTAACTTCAGGCAAATTTATGTACATGAAAATAAATAGATAAGTAGAGTAAATAAGCAATTCCAGAAACATACAAAGTTGTTAATCTGGTAAAATCATTACATATACAGATGAAACATGTACCATTTTGAAACACTAATGTGCAGCTTGTCCCATCTTTTATACGATGAATATATTTTCTTAAAATTTTGTTGTTGTGCATAACACGATATCAAATTTAAGTCATGCAAAGATGTATAGAACTTAGGGAGATTCTGCATTTTTTTACAAATATCCTAACAAAGTTAAGTGTTATGAAATTAAGCAATTCTTTTACGCTGGCAAGGTGCGTCCTCATCTGCGGGTAGCCTTGGGTGAGGGTTTTCACGCGTTCTGTTACGCTGGCTTGAAGCGGAGGGGCCTATGCGCCTAGAATCTGTGGTCAAAGAGAAAAAACGGCCAAGAAGAGTGATGATGGAGGACATACAATAAGCATCAAATAGGAAAATTTGGAAACAAATAATGACTTTTGGGTATACGAAATGTAGGATGATTGTGCATATTGTCTGCAGCTTGTGAAGTGTAAGCAGAATACCGTGGCGTTACGCTTTGTACACATAGCTGGGAGTATTTTTCAAACACGTCATAACCAGGGTGTTGTGTCAAATCAAAGATACTACCATCCACACGCTGTGATAAGTTGGGCAAACACCGTGGCCTCATATTCCACCACAGAGGTTGGAGTATCTACTAAACACATCAGTCTTTGCGTCTGGTTTAAGTTGCGTTCCGCACAATTAGAACTACTTCCTTAGATTTGCGATGCTGTTCCTACAAAGCAACCGATACAGACATAAAAACAAAAAAGAGCTGAAACTCTATAAAGTTCAATTGAAAAATTACATGACATATTTCAAATACCTTTCAAAATTGCTGACTATTGTAGTCTTCCACTCCCTACACATAAGTCAGAGTACTGTTGGAAAACATCTGAATTGAAGCGTACATGTCGCACCATGTTTTGACCACTCGGTTGAGAAACATGAGTTTCTCCAGCCATATAAGACTCTGTAGTTGAAGAAGAAGCATATGGCATTCAACTTTTTCCTACAACGACATATAACCATTATGCAGATGATGATTATGAAAAGAATGCATATCCATTATGATTCTTGGTGTGAAAAAAGTAATCTTACCAGTGAATGCAGAAATAGTAAAGGAGGTATGCTGGCCTTTTTTTTATCTGGTCATGACTTCACAGACCTGGACAATATACTCTTTCTTCTTATCTGCATCATACCCTTTCTTGGTCTCGTTTTATTCCTCACAGAATGCGGCATCGTCCTATAAACACTTTAAAATCAGCAACTGATTTAATAACAAAAAAAGTAGATATTAGAGGGTGTTTGGAATGGCCTATTGCGAACTGCTTATCTGATTTACGTTTTCTCTAAACAACATATCTTGTAAGCAGAGAAAGTCATTAGAAAAACAATCCCAAACACCCTTTAAGATGATACATTTGTTTGTAAAGTTTAGCAAATTTTTAGCTTATGCTTACAGCTTATAATCACTTTAGAATAATGGAGTTGTGGGACCGAATCTTTTGTGTGTGTATACAAAATGGGACTGTGGGATTCTAGAAAATGTTGGGCTATTACGCGTTTTATTTGCTACATTGTAAGGTTATTATAATCTCATTTCTATTCGTTTTATGTGATTTCATATATGGCATGTTGATAACCTGTCAGGTTTATGCTTATAATCTGAACCAACCCCTAGCACTGATTGCACGTGTGAAATTGATGCCTTGCCAAATGCATTTCCTATGATTCCGCTGATGAAAGGCAAAAAACCTTGGGGGGGGGGGGGGGGTTGTTTCTCCTAATCCACAATTTCCTAAATTAACCATATCATAAGTTCCTAAACCCTCGCCTTTTCCTATAAACATATCGACTCAAATGTATTAGAAAGTATTCAATTTGTGAAGTCTTGTGGTCTTTCTACATACTCAAAAAATGATTTTTTTATAAATTGCAGCTTTTCACGGGAGAGTGAACTTCCAAATAAACACAAAGAGATGTGTATGGTCTCGGCCGATTTATCGCCTTTTCTGTGGTTGGGACTTATGTTTATAAGTTCACTTTTTTGTTGTCATATTTTGAAGTGCTTCTCAGCTTATATAAGCTTGTTATATCATTTAATAGTTTTATGTATAAGCTTTTATGATATTAATAAGCTTAAGTAGAGGTCAAGAAAAGTTTGAAAATAAGCCAAATAAAAGTTTAAAGTAAGTGTTAGGGAATTCAATTTTTAAGTGAAGTGACGAATACATTATCGATCTCACAGCCTTTAGTAATACTTAGGTCAATTGTCATATGTAATATCTAAGTAATCTAACCGGGCGAACTTTAAAAGAAAAGTTCTAAGGAAAAGCCCAATATAAAGCTCGCGCCCCCGTGCCCAACGATGTAAGTATATTAACCCTTCTTCCAACATGGGAGGGTGTTGGTTTGTTCATTTGTCACATTTTTCACTTAGCTAATATTATCATTTTCGTTCTCTATATGTGTTCATCCAACCACTCTCTCTTTGCTCTCTAAAACTCCTAAGTGAATTCGATCCATATTGTGTTAAGTTGATTTACAAGTTGTTAGGAACACACAGAAAGTATTGATATTTATGAGAGCTCAACGAGTCCATTAGGGGTAGATGGTAAGGAATTCATTTTTAGTGAAGTGACAATCATTATCGATCTCACAATGTTTATAATAGTTAGTCAATCTCTTAGGGGGAGATTGTTAGAAATACAAAAAGTATCGGTCACTTTCAATATATGTAGTCATAGCTCGTAGTAACTAGTAATGTTATGTTAGTAAGCTAATCGGGCCAAAGTTATAATGTAAGCCCATAATATAAGCCCATGGCCGGTTAGCTAGGTATATATAAACCATCTCCACACATAGAGAGGGTGTTGGTTGTTCATTTGTCACATTTTCACTAAGCTAATATTTCCATTTTCTTTCTCTCTCTATGTGTTCATCCAACCACCTCTTTCTCTCTCTAAAACTCTAAGTGAATCATTTCATACTTGTGTTAAGATTATTCTACAAGTTTAGATAGGTAGTAGGAGATAGAGTAGTAGGTTTTTGTGTGCGTTTTTATACTCGTTTTAGGCGTGTAGTGTGGTTTGAATTCTTCAAAGAGTTTTTACTTTTGAGGGTTTTAAAACCATAAAGATCATAACTTTATTTCTTATTTATCTTAGTTTAGACTAGAAGTACAAGAAGATCTTTCAAAAACCATAAAAAACATCATCTTTTTGTGTCTTTTTGGTTAAAAAGAGGGTTTTGTACCAAGAATCTTGATTTCAAATTTTTCGTGTTAAAAACGTTAAAGTTTGTGTTTTTAAGGTTCTAATAGTCTTAGATAGTTAAGTTGTACAAGAAAAATCAGGTAAAAACGTCAAAAAGTGAGTCTTTTTAAGATTTTTGATTTTTAAGTTTCGAAGTGTTGTTTGGTCAGGCGATCTATACACCATTTTCTTTAGGTGATCTATACGTTTTCCTTCAGGTGATCTATACTTCGTTTTACTTCAGGCAATTTATACACATTTGTTAAGTCAGGCGATTTATACATAGCTTATAAGTCAGGCGATTTAGTTAGTCAGGCGATCTATACATTCGTTTGTTCAGGCGATCTATACTTAAGTTTCTTCAGGCGATTTATACTTAAGTTTCTTCAGGCGATTTATACTTCGTTTGTTCAGGCGATCTATACTTCATTTCCTTCAGGCGATTTATACAATTTTGTGTAAAGGCGATTTATAGAATTTTTGTTAAGGCGATTTATATAATTTGTGTAAAGGCGATTTATACAACCTTTGTGAAGGCAATTTATACAATCTTGTGTAAAGGCAATTTATACAATTTTTGTGAAGGCGGTTTATAGATTGTCTTTTATAAAGGCGAATTATACATTGTTCTTCACTAGGGCAATTTATACATTTGTCCTAAGGAGATTTATACACGTTTCTTTTTGTTAAGTGAATTATACGGTTGTTCTTTGATTTGTAAAATCCCGTGAAGATTCGATTTCTCGGTTTTATCAAGAATTGTAAAATCCCGTGTATTCCAAAAAGACTTAAACTTATTAATCAAAACTCACTTTAACACAACAACCTCCAATCACTGTCCGGTCACTTTAATTTTATCACATTGAAATGGATCTAATGATTTCACTTGGAAAAAAGAATACTCTTGCTGAGTACATGATACTCTCCGGTGCAGACAATCATCCACCCATGTTGGACAAAGACCTGTATGATTCTTGGAAGAGTAGAATGGAATTATATATGCAAAATAGAGAGCACGGAAGAATGATACTTGAATCAGTTAAAAATGCTCCTCTTATTTGGCCTACGGTTAAAGAGAACGGTGTGATTAGAACAAAGAAATATGTTGAATTATTTGTTGCTGAGAAAATTCAAGCTGATTGTGATATGAAAGCGACCAATATCAATCTTCAAGGCCTTCCTGGTGATATCTATTCACTTGTGAATCATCACAGAGTTGCTAAAGATTTATGGGAGAGAGTTCAGTTACTGATGCAAGGTACATCTTTGACAAAGCAGGAAAGAGAGTGTAAGCTGTATGATGCATTTGATAAGTTTACTCACATCAAGGGGGAATCCATTCATACGTATTACTTGCGATTTACTTAGTTGATTAATGATATGAACATCTACATGATGAAAATGGAGCAATTTCAAGTTAATACCAAGTTCTTAAACAGTCTTCCACCTGAATGGAGTAAGTTTATGACTGATGTCAAGCTTGTTAAATATTTGCATACCTCCAACTTTGATCAACTTCATGCATATCTTGAACAACACGAACTCCATGCAAATGAAGTCCATATTATGCGTGAACGCAATCAAGATCCACTTGCATTCGTTGCAAATCAGCAGATGACACCACCTCACTTCAACACTTATCAATCTTCTTACAACAATCCTCAACTTCAACAACAGTTTTCACCATCACATCATGCATCAATTCAACCCAATCAACATTACTCATCTCATTATCCATCACAAACTCAATTCAATCATTCATCCATTCCACTATCACATACATATCAGTCTCAAATAAATCATCAAACCTTAACTGTTCCACAAGTAATTCCACAGGTTGCTTATCAATCACCTCAAGCTCCTACACAACTTATTACTGAGTCACTGAATTTCCTCAGATGGACTCTAGTCTAGCAGTTCTAGTATTTAAGCAAGGAGATGACCCTAGTGATGCAATCAATAAAATGATGTCATTTCTATCTACTGTTGTCACATCTCGATTCCCAACTATCAATAATCAGCTAAGAAATTCATCCAACCTAAGATAACAAGTAACTATTCATAATGGAAGAGTGACTGTTCAACCACTTCAGGGGAGACAAATTTCTTATGCTGCTGGAACTTCAGGAACAAGAGCTAATACTTCAGGAAGGTCATATGGCAAGACACTGTCTAAAGCCAAAGAGGAAAAGGGATGCTACGTGGTTCAGGGAAAAAGTTCTATTGGTTAAAGCTCAAGGAAATGGTAAAGTTCTTATTGAAGAAGAATTGGAATTCTTAGCAGATCCTAGTATTGCAGAAGGTCTAGTTACACAGTCGGTCATCACATACAATACAACTTATCAAGCAGATGATTTGGATGCATATGATTCTGACTGTGATGAGATCTCTACAGCCAAAGCAGTTCTTATGGCCAATTTGTTTAGTTACGGATTAGATTTTCTCTCTAAGGTACAAATCTTTGACAACACTTATAATGATATGCTAAATCAAAGTGGTCAAGAGATGTCGTATTCTGAACCTTCTCATTTTGTGGAACATTCAGAGAATGAGATACATAGTGATAGTAATATCATTCCGTAAATCACAAACTGCAGTTGTTCAGGATACAAATTGTTCTGCACAACAAGATGCCTTGATATTATCTGTGTTTGAACAACTGTCAAATCAACTAAAAAACTGTAACAAGATCAATAATGACAATTTGATTGCCAATGAAACCTTATCTGTTGAGCTTGAAAGATACAAAATTTCCATCTGCATCTCCATCTTTAAATTATCCTATAATGAAACAGTTAGCAATAAAGAGAAAATTGATTTGAAAAAATCAGTCTAAGTGTTAATTATGAAAATATTTTGTAACACTTCGAGAGTTTTGATTGTTTGTCAAATGTTCAATAACCGTCAATTCATATACTGGAACAAGTTTGATTCACGTAGAATCGCACCATCGTTTCTTTCCAGTTGACACAAGTTTGATTCTTGTAGAATCGCACAAGTCACCTACCAAGAGCTTGTTTGATGTTGGCTCTAGCAGGATTTCCATCTTCATTGTGAAAAACCTTCGTTTCACTCGGATGTTCTGGCAATATCACAAGGATAATGCGTAGGACTCTTAGGATAGACTTGTTTCCACAGTGTGTGAAAGACAAGAGAATTGGCAATGTGTCCTAACGAGATTAATTGATGATCTCTTGGCTCTAGACTCGATAGTGCGTTTTGGTTTTAGTGATCGGAGGCTGGAGCTGACTGCCACCTTTTCAATATCAACTAACTCGGAGTGAGAAAGTCAATAGATTACGTGTTTAGTCTCCGTGAGAAATGAAACAGAAATCTTTTGAGAGATTCTGAGTGGCTAGGGAGGGTTGTGCATTGCATCACTGGGTCCATGATGTCGGTCTTCAATGTCAGCAATCATCTTAGTGATTCTGGCAGCATATGTATTGACCCGGTTTCTGCCTAAGTGTATGGAGGGCTTCTTTCTTTACACCCTTTATCCTTACTATTCTTTTTAATTCTTCAACCCCTTCAGTGCTTACCGAGACTTCATGACTAGAACCTTGTTGGGTTTATTCCAGTACTAGCTCCATCTCAGTCGGCACTATTCCCTTATTCTTACTTTTTCTCCTTTTTTATGTCATACCTAAGGACTTCTACACTAACTAGTGGATTGTCCCTGGGCAGATCCCTCCGGTTCTGGCTGGATCATTGGAACTTGTACCTAACCTTACCAACCTTATATCTCCGATAATGTAAAATGCATGGTCAGTCTTTTGGTACAGTTCTCCTCTCCATAAAACCAATTGAAAAATTCAATTAAGGTACTTATGATATAAATATCAAAGCGTTTTGTACCTCGATTGTTTTTACTTTTCAGAAACGCTCCCCATCAAAATGTGCATCGGTGTTCGAAACTGTTTAGCACGTTTGGGCGGAGTATACACACGAGTCTTAATAATCACATTTTTATTATTCACATATTTTAATCATATTTTCTCCCCTTATCAAAAATTTTAAACCCTTTGACATTTTGGATATCAATTGATTTAAATATGTTATAAAAATTAGGAGAAAAGTGTGCCAATTATTCACAAGCCATGTATGAAACATATTAATGCCCCCCCTCAATCGTTGAGGGTCATAGATTATTCCTACACATAATCATCAAAAGATATACTACTTATTACTTATACTATACAAGATATATTATTCACAATAAGATAATATTGACCTTAGTGTCGGAGTGACGATGTCACTCTGTTCTGCTGACCAGTCTGTAGTCAATATCTCTTAGTCGTCCACCGACAAAGCTTTCCAGACTTCGAAAGATTCTCCTGATCTTTAGTCTTTTCTCAATCACCTCGATAAAGTCTTCACTCCTTCTTTTGTCATCCCCAGTCCATTTCCTGGTCTCCATGCCCTTATTGAATTTGAACAGCCTGGAATCTTTCACCATGAAATCTAGCTTGTCTCGAATTCTCATTAATGTTTCATCGCTAAACTTGTGCACCTCATTTATTCTCATTATCTTCTTATTATCATCACTGTCTCTGTAGATTACTGCTCTTGGTTTGTTGACAATGGTGTAATCTTCTTTGAAGAGAAAGTCAGATGCGTCCCAGTTAGGTTGTTCCAGATTGAGCTTTGTTTGATAGCTCTCAACGCCTAGCTGCAAGTCTTCCACACGTTTCCTGATGACAATTGATATGTGCTAAAACACACATCATTTGTACCTCGTAAAATGCTAATAAACGGACTAAAATACTAAAATATGAATAAATATGTTGCAAATATGTTTGTATTGTATTTTTATGTCTTACAGGTACAAATGATTGAAAACAAAGCAAAAATGGTAATTTTCAGGTGACTTTCGACGACGTTTTCATGTTTATCGAGGTCGAAACGAAGTCGTTAATATTCCTCGATCACACCATTGGAAAGAGCACAAAATTACGAGTCCAATGGTACCGGCCTTTCATATGTAAACCTTTTTATTTTGACCCTTTTTCGTCCCTGTTTGAACCTTTAGTAATAATAAACCTGGTCCATATTAATTAAGGGTTATATAATAAAATTGGTATATAATAATTAGAACCATGCTCTAGCCCAACAGTTAGAGTCATTGGCTTCTACTTTAAGGTCCATGGTTCGATTCCGGGTAAGGCCTTGGGTGAGGTTTATTCATAGGGTACCACGTGGTGAACCGACCCGACCCAAGACCCGACTTAGACCCGACCTGACCCGGCCCCAGACCCGACCTGACCCGACCTATGACCCGGTTGGCCACCACCGTTGACCAGCGGTTGACCACCATTGACCGGTGGTCCGGCGGTGGTCAACGGTGGTCCGCCACCGTTGACCGATGGTCCGGCGGTGGTTGACCGGCGTTGACCGGTCATTGGCTTGCCACGTGGATGCCACGTGGCGTTCCACGTCATGGTAGCTGGCCAATAAGAGGTTGCCACGTGGCACTCCTAATGATTGGTACGAGGTATTGTGCAGGTGTATGAGGTTGTCAGTACGAGGAATGATCTAGAAGCACACGTGGCATTATGGGATTGGTGGATCTAGTAATAAACGCGTCAGGTGGTACAAGGTTCCAGAAATCATTAGCTGGCATGTAAAATGACTAAAATACCCTTAGATCTTGGGTTGTGATTGGTTGG
>BQNB010188926.1:0-11912 GCA_026074375.1 Tanacetum coccineum | reverse complement strand
ATGTTTCTTTATGCTTATGTGTCTTTATTTATTGCTTTGATGTTATTTATTTGATTTTTCATGCAAAACTGTCCTTTATTTGCTTTTACTGCTTATTTGCTTATTGCTTAATATAGTGCTTATCTTTGTTTAGATTTTGATTATCTCTGCTTAACTTTACTTGTTTACCATATGCTTTCAAAAAACTTTTGCTTAATTCAGTCAAAATCAGCCTTAAAATTTGGTTTTAAAACTTAAAGGGGTGTTTGGGTCAAGGGTGAAAGTGGGTCAAATTTGGATACAAAACCATTTGGGTCACCCAGCATACTTTGACAGCCTTTTTAAGTTGTTTTTTATTTGTTTTCAATAGTTTTTAAGGTCTTAAAGTTGGTTTTCAAGTTTTTCAAAAGTTCTTTGAAACTGTGGTGACAAAACAGTTTCAAAGTGCTTATTTGCCATAGCTTTCACAACCAGCTTTTGAGTCTAGTTTTTATGTTGTTTTGAGTGTCTTAATGCATTAGTCAAAGGTCTTTAAGTTTACTTTAGTTTTTGCAAAAATCTGTCAAAGTTTTTCAAGTCATTTTTCAGTTTCAAAAGGTTTTTTTTCATTTTCAATTTTCAGTTAGTAAAAATTGTTTTTAGCTTTTAAAATTTTGAGCATAAGCTCATTAGGAGTCAGTCTCAATCTGTTTTAACTTGTTTTTCATTTCAAAGCTTATTTACTAGCTTATTTTGTGGCCTGCATTAAGCCCTTTTGTCTTATCAAAATTTTCAAAACTCAGCATATATTGAGTGTGTCAGCACTTTTCATAAGCCCTTTTCAAGGCTTATTTAATTTTCAAATTCTTTTTTCTTTGTTGATAATAGTAGCCTATAAGCCAATCTTTTATCTCATATAAGCCTTAAGCCCATAAGGTTCCATCTTTGGGCTTAAAAATAAAGCCCAAAGGTTGTCCCCAAGGCTGTTTGTCTGCCTGTTTTAGCTACTTAGCTTATTTCCATTTTTTAGCTTATTAGTCTGTTATTCTTTGCTTAGTTTTGGTTGCTTTTACTTATTAGGTATAGTTGTTCATCTGTTTTTGCTTATCTTTCATTTTCACCTGCTTATTTGTGTTTAAATTGCCTAACAGTTAAGCAAATTAAGACTTAGTGTAAAAAAGTAGAATCTGCCCTCTTTTATTTGCTCATTCAACAGCTTATTTTTGAGTTATAAAAAAGTTGTTTTTTTAAAGTTGCTTATTTTTGCATAATTTATAAGTTTTTTAAAAAAGAGAAAAAAAATAGTTTTTTGCAAAAAGGGAGGCCAAGGATTCGACCCCTAGGCCTCCCCTTTAACACATACAAGTCCCACACAAACACACACTCACCAACGGCACTAGATAGGGCTATCTGCCCATACTTCACCTTGTTTGTTTATATAGTCATTTTGCCCCTTAAAGCTAATCAGCCATTTTTGCTTTTTCCTTATTTTTCTTAAAACCAGCATTGTTCAAGCTACTTTTCCCAATTTTTTTAGATTTTTCTCGTATTGTTTAGTATTTTTTATCAATTTTTCTTTTTAAAACAGTTTTTAATTCATAATAAATTATTAAAAAGTCAAAAAAATATAATTTTCTTTTAGAAAATTTTCTTTTATCATTTAGCACCTAGGAAAATTAATTTTGCATTCGTAGGGTTAATTATGCAAAATTTTGTTTTTTAAAGAACGGGATTCGAATCCCGTTCTCGTTTTTAAGGTTTAAATACACTCTTAGCTTTCGTTTTTAGGTTTCCCTTAATCGTTTTTGCATTTTAATTGTAGAATTAGTAATCCAATCCAAAAAATCTTTATCCATTCAATTCACGCGATCACGAACGTAATCCGATTTTCAATTCGCACCTTGTTGGGAGAATGACCCGGGTAGATTTTTGAGGGATTTTGTTTTGGATAGAAACGAATCTTTTAAAATCCTCTCGGAATACTTTACCATTGATTTAGCCTTATTATTTATATATTTATTATATATTTATATAATTAAAAGGGTTGAATTTAACCTCACGATCAATCCACTATCTTTAATCCACTCATCGGGTTCCAGGTTTATTCCTAGGCATATTTCATCAGGTGCTTGAGCTACAAGACAAGTTTCGTCTTTAGTCTTTTCCACTTCATCTTCTCCATTGTCGCTCCATGCTCCTCCAATAAATGCTCTTTGATCGTTGTTCTTTGCAAGTTGTCTTTCGTCTTTTCCACTTCATTTCTCCCTATTGTCACTCCAGCTTTCCTCCAATAAAATGCTCTTTGATCGTTGTTCTTTGGCGGCTTGACAACATTCTCCACGAGGTGCTTGGGATCAACATCTAAAACAGTTTCTTTCACTTTTACCTATAACCATCATTTCTACTTCTATGGAACGTTTTTCTATCGCTCGTGGTTGTCTTACAAATTCTTCCTGTACTGAAGAATTTCTTGAAGTTTCTTTACGGCATAGCATACTCTTCGTCTCACTATCAGAGCCTTGAGCTATCTCTTCATCATCTTACTTCCTTTTTTACCTTTAATTGCTAGAGATCTACTTTTTTCTTGCCGTGATCGTTTCGAATCTTCTTTATACTTCTTCATAACTTTCAGGTTTCAATAAGTTCTTCAAGAGTAGGTTGTTAGATTCTTTGGACTCTTCAATCGCATGGCTTTTGCCTGCCATTTTAGATGTAATGCCTAAGATATTCCTACACAATTCTTGCTAGAAAACCTTCATCAAGTGCTTTTGGACTAGTACTAATTAGTATTTAAATTTAGCAAAGACACTATCTATTGATTCTATTCCAGCATCGTTTAAATTGTTCATATGGTTGACACGAAGATCTATTTTGTTAGCTTGCCTTGATTATTACCTTGATGAGTAGATATTATAATGTTACTTCCAAATTTCTTTTGGCGGTTGACACATTAAAATTCTTTCGTATTGTCTTTACGTTAGCCGGTAAAGCATTAAAAATAACCATTTTAGCTTCATTATTTTTTGCAAGTTTCTTTTTAAGATCATCGTTTTGTTTATGAAAAGGTACAATCATTTCCTTTTTAGTTTCGGGATTATTTTGAATAGGAGGAAAATCACCATCGGTAATAACATGCCAAAGATCTAGATCTTTTTGACTTCACATAAGTTTCGAATCTAGTTTTCCAATAATAACTCCATCCTTTCAAATTAGTGGTGGTCTATCTTTGCATAGATTGCCTTTCTAAATATTTTTCTGTTCCATAGATCGATTCAACGTTTTAACATACAATTCGATTGTAAAATTTTGTTTAGCATGGTTCTGATACCAATTGTGAAAAACTAGAAGGGGGTTGAATAGTTTACCGCTTTTTTTTAATTTAAGGTTTTAAAGTGTTTGTAAAAATTCTAGATTCGACTTTATGTGAATTCAGCACTTGATAATATAAAACAATTATATTTTCTAGATAATTAAAAGATAGTTATGAGAAAATAATGCAAAAGGACAGAGATAAAAGTAAAGAACAATTAAACCACAACGCAGGATTTAGAGTGGTTCAGTAACGAGCACCTTCTATCGCCCATACTTCACTCCCAAGAACACTAACTCGAGAGTTTCTTCTCTATGTCAACAAGTCTTTATGGCGGCGAAAGGAATACCATGTACACAACGTTGCACTACACAAATTTACGACACAAAGTAAATGTCGAGTTTAATTTAGTAGGAAACGCCAATCTATACAACACGCTTCACTACTTGTTCACGACTCTTCACACTTCACGACTTCTTTCATAACTTCTAGTAATTATTCACAACTTAAGATGTACTTCACCCACAACTACTTAATAATATCTATCTAAACACTACTGGTAAGATCACCACGATCTAACTTATTCTTTCAAAGGATCGCCAAGACTCTAACTACTAAACTTAAATAAAGATATACAATTGATTTACAAATTATGTGATATTGAATTGCAACAAGGTTGCAATACACACTAGGCTGTAATACTTCTTCACTTGAAGCTGGAAGTATTCTTCTCTTGCACTGAAGGAATTAAGCTTGTATACTTAGAACAACAAAGCTTTATGATTAAATGATCAAAGATTTTTAGGAGGAGTATGGTAGGGTTGTTTTGATCAGAAAGGAATGATAATACCCTCCTTTAGTTTTTCGACTTTTTATGATTATTTGTAGTGCAAAAAGGTGATGAAAATAGTGGGAACAAATGTTTGGATCCTTTTTGAATAGATCTAGAACCTTTAGTTTGCAAAGGGTTTGTTCCTTTAGATGAATCTTGAGCACAATAATGACATGAATGAACACTATTGATTAGGCGGAAAACTATATAAAATCCAAAAAATAATGCTAATTTAAGAACAATATTAAGAAACATAAGAGATCTTATATAAACTCACACTTTGGTATTAAAACTAGAATCGCCTAGGTTACAATTTTCTAATGACTCAACTAACCTTGTTATGGATGGTAATTTCTTATTGTCTAACTCTACACCCTGGACCTTCTTTTATACACCAAGAAGTCCATTAGGGTTTACAATATTTTCCTAACATATCTAGTCAACCATATTGAATACCATAACTAAGTATTCAATATGTTTCTAACTATGTGGTCAACATTAATCAATTGAATTCAATACTTTCACATATCTTAGTCAACCATAGTAATACATAATTAAGTATTTAATATTGTTTTCTAATATAGTGGTCATTAATTCAATGAATTCAATACTTTCCACAATCAATTGTAACTCTTCAATCAACATTAATTATCTCAATTAAACTTCTCATTAACATAAAGTCTTCAATCATCAGTAATGTCTTCAATCAACATAAAGTCTTCAATTATCATTAATGTCTTCAATATCATAAGTCTTCAATCTCTAGTTGAAATTTCTTTTATCATTGACTAGTAGCATTAATATTTAACAGTATTAAGAAGACTTTTAATTCCCAACAATAATCCAGTATTTATAGGACAAACTGGAGGAGCGTCAGTCTATGGGCAGTCCCCTTACATAGGTGGGCGGTCCACTTAAAATTAAGGGGGCCGCCCGTGTATTTAAGGGGGCCGCCCGTGTATTTAAGGGGGCCGCCCTAGACTAGGGGCTCCCCAGTTTGTCTTTTGTGTAGGGGGGATTTGCTGGAACCTTTTCTTGCCGTTTAGGTTCGAAAATTTTGAATTCAAAAATATTTATTTTGAATAGAAAATTTCTTTTAATTGTAGAAAATGTTTATATAGTTGTATATTAAATATGTTTACAACATTTTTTAAAAGTGTGAGGTTGAATAAAAAATTTAACATATAAACGTGTGCGTCCCCTTAGGCTCGAAAATATTTCCGGACATATATTAATTCATATATGGTCATAATCCATTACCACTCAAGTTTGCAGCTAAGACTGCTGCCCCATAAGCAACAGCTTCATCTGCATTGATGCTTTTGTAAAGTCGTTTCCAGTAAAAAAAATTCACTCAGCATTTCCTGTACCTCCGGAATCCAAGTTGAGCCACCAACAATAACTATATCGTCAACATCAATCATGTCTATATTTCCATCTGTCAAACATTTCTCAACATGCTCAATACACTTATTAAAGAATCCAGCATTTAGCTCTACGAATTTTGCCCGCGTAAATCTCATTGAGAAATCAATTCCCTTATACAAGGAATCAATTTCAATCATGGTTTGTGTTGTCGATGACAGATCTCTCTTGGCTTTCTCACAAGCAACTTTCAATTTGCTCATTGCTCTTGCATTATTACTGATATCCTTCTTTTGTCTTTTTTTAAATTCTTGCACACAATGAATAACCATTGCCTTATCAAAATCCTCACCACCCAGATGAGTGTCACCACCCACTGCTTTAACACTTATGACACCCTCCTTGCTAATAGTGAGAAGTGACACGTCAATGATGGGTTTTCTATCCCCTGACTAGATTAACACGCAGCGGAATAAATAATTAATCTAGGGCAGAAAGGGAACTAAACCCTAAAGGATCTAAACCTAATAAACTAAAAGTAACTTAATATGAAGTAAGTAAATAAATAAGAAAATACTAACCTTTGAGAAAATCAGATTTCTCACACACGGACCACTTTGGTCGAACTTGGAGGCAAGTACCCAAACGAGAGTACCTCTAATAGCTCACACCCACAAACCGAAGAGAAAGCAATTCGAACTCCTAAGGTCCCGATACACGAAAGACTCTTATAAGGAGTAGGAATAGAGAAGGAAGGAATGAGTACTTAAACATTTTTCCATGCCCTTCTATATATATCAATAGGAAAGGGCATGACTTTACTCTATGGGGCGATGTGGGATACCCCAACATCCCATAGCCCTTTACGGTTTAAACCGCAAAGTATTCTTCCTTATTATTTCTCTTAACGGTTCACTGAGGGCGACCCAAAAAGGACTCTACTTTTGACGACAGTCTTACCAATTAGTTATGAACTTGGACATTAAATCCAACAGTCTCCCACTTGGACAAGTCATCAACTAACTTGGTCAAAGTCTGTCTCGATCAACTAAGCAGAGAGTGCCATCCAATGCAACTGCTGAACTCCGAATCATATTTAGAGGCAGCCCTTAGATAAGTGATCAACTATTCCTTTGTTCTACTGATATCGTATAAACCTAGGACATGAATTTTAATCAATCTCTAGGTTCAATATTATGTTTCTCGATTTCTGATTATTTGATTATATGAGACTACTGAATTGAATACATCAATTTAGTCCCGGCTAGGCCTAACGTATTTAAGTCACCATTTAATCATCGAGGGGGCCCTTTGATATCACTTTCCCTTTTAGGCGAAAGGAAAAAATAAACTTTGAATACATAGAACTAGTCAACTCGTCATGTCATACCTAGTATATCCTTTATAACTGGCATTTACGCGCAGCGTTTGAATAAACTAAAGTATAACAGACTTAAAAAACTAGAAACTCGATGTATCTTCATTTTAAGAATAGAAGATATTATCATTTTAGAATTACTTGTGATATTAATCCATGAAGTAATCTCTCTAAGTACGGGTTTCTCCTATACTTAATTCCCATTAAGTACTCATGAGTGTTGCAGCATTCTTTATGCTATGTCTAATCTTTATAGACAATCTACTAACACTTCATGACAGTCTTAAATCAAATCTTACTTCTTGTAGTATGAGTAAACTAAGTACTTAGGAAGTGGATTCTAAACATGTAAAAATGAAACACAATGATAAACAATAGTAAATGATAGCACACATGCAAATAAACAAATCTTTATTATTTAATCACCAAATCCATTACAATATCAATCATTGTTTATAATGTTTCAAATTCAAACTAACAACTAAAGATTTATATTATCTTTCAATCCTATGCTCCTAGCATGTTCATCATGTTTGGACTTAGCCAATGCCTTTGTAAATGGATCAGCTGCATTATCTTCTGATTGTATGTGCTTCACAATCACGTGTCCTTCTTCTACTTTGCTTTGAACAAAATGGTATTTTCTTTCAATATGCTTTGACTTTTCGTGATCCTTGGATTCTTTAGTCAAGGAGACTACACTCTCATTGTCATAGAATATTTCAATGGGGTCTTGTACAGTTGGAACAACTCCAAGATCTCTAATGAAATTCTTCATCCAGATTGCTTCCTTTGAAGCCTCACAAGCTGCAATATACTCGGACTCGCATGTGAAGTCTGCCACTGTATCTTGCTTTGAGCTTTTCCATGTCACCGCTCCCCCATTCAGCAAGAATAACCAACCAGACTGTGAACGACTATCATCTTTATCTGTTTGCCAACTTGCATCACAATAACCAGTCACTCTGAGTTCTTATTTTCCACCATAGACTAAGAACTTGTCTTTAGTATTTCTTAAATACTTAAGAATATTCTTTACAAATGTCCAATAACCTTCCCTAGGATTATGCTAATGTCGACTCACCATGCTTTAAGCAAAGGAGACATCAGGCCTTGTACACGTCATGGCATACATGATCGATCCTACAGCCGAAGCATATGGGACTCGACTCATTTTGTCTAGTTCTTCATCAGTTTTCGGACATAGATCTTTACTAATCTTTATGCCATGATGTAAGGGTTGATTCCCTTTCTTAGAATTTTCCATTTTGAATCTTTTCAAAATTTTATCTAAGTACGTGTCCTGACTAAGTCCTATAAGACATTTTGACCTATCTTTAATAATCATTATACCAAGAATATATGTTGCATCCAAGGTTACAAAAATCGCTAGGCGCTAGCTGGGCGGCCTAGTACCGCCTAGCGATTAATCGGTTATGAGGGGATTAATTGGGGATTAATCGGATTGGACTTTTTATATATAAAATTATAAAATTTTGAAAATATATGACTGATTTGCCCGATTTAGCCGATTTTTGTCCAATTTGACCGATTTATCCCCGATTTGGCCGATTTTTTTATCTATAACCGAGTTGGGTGATTTAGCGGATTTTTGTCCGATTTGATCAATTTATGCCCAATTTGGCCGATTTTTATCTAATTAATCGGTATTTTGACCAATTTTTGACCAAACCGATTAATAAGACCGATTAATGAAAATCAAGTCGGTTAGTCCCCGCCTAGCGCCTAGGCGTCGATTAATCGGCCGCCTAGACAGATTTTTACAACACTGGCTGCATCTTCAAAATCTTTCATCGAAACATCCCCAACCAGTCTTTTACACTTTGTAACATTGGGATATCGTTTCCTATGAGTAGTATATCATCCACATATAATACAAGGAAGACTACAACACTCCCACTAACTTTGACATATATACATGACTCATCTTCGCTTCTAGAAAATCCAAACTGTGTAACTTTCTCATGGAAGCAGAGATTCTAGCTACGAGAAGCCTATTTAAGTCCACAAATGGCCTTTTGAAGCTTGCACACTCTTTTAGGATACTTTACATTTTCAAAACCTTCTGGTTATGCCATAAACACATCCTCTATCAGTTTTACGTTAAGGAAAGCGGTCTTGACATCCATCTGCCATAGTTCATAATCATGAAATGCAGCTATAGAAAGCATTATCCTAATTTACTTTATTTTAGCTACTGGTGAGAAGGTTTCCTCATAATCAATCCTGTGGGTTTGAGTATAACCCTGTGCTACCAACCTAGCTTTATAAGTGTGTACTTTCCCATCCATGTCTGTCTTCTTCTTGAAGATCCACTTACATCCCATCGTCTTAAGATCGGGTGCAGTGTCAATGAAAATCCAAACTTGTTTGTCATACATAGACCGAACCTCTCTTTTTAAAGCTTCCTTCCACTTAGCAGCCTCAAGGCTTGCCATCGCTTCCTTGTAGTTAGCAGGCTCAACCAATTCACTTAGTGTACTATCACTAATCTTGTCCTCTTCAATATGGAAACCATAGTAGAACTGAGGAGGCTTGATTACTCTACAACTTGTTCTGCGAATGGGTAAGGATATATCATCAGGCTAAATAGGTGTCACCACCTCTTGTTGAGTGTCAATGTTCACTATAGGTTCTTTATCGGCAGACTCTTGAATTTATTCAAGGTCTATCTTACTCCCACTTTCCTCTTTAGATATCATTTCTCTCTCAAGGAACACTCCTCTTCAAGCTACAAATACCACATTATCCTTGGGTTTGTAAAATAAATATCCAAATGACTCTTCTGGATAACTGACGAAAAGATACTTTTTAGATATGGCTTCTAGTTTTTCCTATGCTTCTCGTCTAACGAAAACCTCACAACCCCAGATTTTTATGTGCCCAAGAGAAGGACGTTTTCCCTTCCGCATCTCAAAAGTTGTCTTCGAAACCTTCTTAGTGGGTACAAGATTTAAGATATGGGCGGTAACCCCATAAGCTTATTGGAAGTGTTGCTTGACTCGTCATAGATCAAACCATGTCTAACAGGGTTCTATTTCTCCTCTCAGCAACTCCATTTAGTTGTGGTGTTCTATGAGGAGTTAACTGTGAAACTATACTACAGTTTTAAAGATGATCGAAAAATTCGATACTTAGGTATTCTCCTCCCCTATTGGATCGAAGTACCTTTATCTTTCTGCCCAGTTGGTTCTCTACCTCATTTTGATACCTTTTGAATACTTTAAATATCTACTAAAATCATCAGTAAACATAACGTAGTAGCGGTTTCCATCTTTTATGGCAGATCAAAATATCTGTGTGTACTAAGTCCAATAATCCTTCACCTATTTCACACGATCCTGTGAATGATGATTTAGTCATCTTGCCCAATAAGCAATACTTGCATACATCATCCGATTTGAATTCGAATGATTCCAACACTCCATCTTTTTAGAGTTGGGCGATGTGTTTCTTGTTTACGTGCCCAAGACGGGAATGCCACAATTTTGATTTATCAAGCTCATTAGATGAACCGACATTTAAAATCACATTTCCATTATGACTAATACATTCAACAGTTTCATATATGCCTTTCCAAGGAGAAGCTTTAAATATAAAACACCCATTTGAATAAACCAAAATATCTCCATTCTCATTATCAAATGAAAATTTATAACCAACCTTAAACAAAGCGTGAAATGAAAGAATGTTTCTTGTCATTTCTGACGAATAACAGCAATTATTTAAATCTATCCTAACTCCAGACTTCAGCATGAGCTCATACTTTCTAATCCTTATCGCAGGCATGATTTTCCTGTTTCCCATGACTAAGTTGAGCTCTCCATGCTTCAACCTCCTACTTTCCTTTAGACCCTGCAAAACAGTGCAAATGTGAGTACCACACCCTGTATCTAGGACCCACAAATTCGAAGTTGTAGTATTATGGAGTTCGATCATAAACATACATGAGTGACTACCCTTTTTGACTTCCAATGCCCCTTTGTGTTGCAGTAGAAGCATACTGCTTCCTTTGGATCGCTTGTAGATGCAATCTTAGATTCAGCCTTTCTCTTAGATCCACGATCAGACTTTCCTTTTGTGGCCTTTCCTTTCTAGTTGGAATGAGAAGTCTTTCTTTTCTTTGCATTGTGACTAACGGTCAACACAGGAGATGCTGAAGTAAAGGGCACATCAATTTTCTTGATCCCTTGCTCAGCGGTTTGCAACAAGCTATAGAGTTCCATTATTAAGGTCTCTTTCCCGTTCATTTGATACGAGAGCTTAAACTGATTGTATTCATCTGGCAGACTGGATAGGATTATGTTGATAGAAAGCTCAGCATCGAACATCATGTTCAGAGATTCCAATCTATCAAAGTACCCATTCATCTCTAAGATGAAAGCACAAATAGAGGCTTTAGGTTTCGATTTACAAGCCATGAGGGATTTAACAACATCAAGGCGTTCCTTGCTTGCCTTTGCTTGAAACATTTCTTTGAGCTTTTGGTTCATTTCATAAGCCCAAGTGTTCTTAAAAGTCTTTTATAGTTTAGGGCTCATGGAAGATGCCATGATGCATGACTTTTTGTTTGCATCATCATAGTGCTTTTGGTGAGCTTCAATCTCTTCTTGGGTTGAATCATCATTGATTGTGGGAATTTGCTCATCGAGAACATACTCTTTGTTCTCGTACCTTAGGGTGAACCTAAGGTTTCGCATCCAGTCCATATAGTTAGGACCGGTGAGTGTTTCCCTCCAAAGAACTGAGAGTAATGAGAAGTTTAAGTTATGTGCGAGATTGGGAGCGGGAGGATTTACACCATTTTCAGTAGACATCTATAAGATAAAACAGATTTAGTTAGCATGAATATACCTTAATTAATTAGCCAATTTTAAATTAAGGCTAGGATCCATATTTTAGATTCGTTTATGAAGAGGGTTGCCGTAATCATATCATGAATTTATTTTAGGTAGATAGTGTCTTTGTTAATTTCATTCTCTATGAAATTCCTAGTCCTTTTGAGATTCATTGATTTTGATTAATGGCATGTTAATCTCGGATATGCT
>BQNB010188925.1:0-11912 GCA_026074375.1 Tanacetum coccineum | reverse complement strand
CAATCAGAGATAATATCATTGAATCTTTTTTTGCATACAAATTAGTATCTTGAACAGCTTCCTGTTGTGTTTCTTGAAAATATTAAGAGTACGGAATGATATTGCTATCACTTGTTATCTCATTATCAAGAAAATCAACAATTGGTGTTTGTTCAAAATGTTGCATGCTATGCACACTTTGATTGTCCATATCCTTATGATAGGGTTCATAATGAAGTACCTCTGATATAACATATGAACCATAGTTGGAAATATTGGCCATCAGAACCGCCTTTGCATTAGAGACATCATCACAGTCAGAATCATAAGCATCTAGAACCTCAGTCTAGAAAGCAGCATTGTTTGGAATGGTTGTCTGAGCAGCTTGACCGTCTGGAATGCATGTATCTGCAAGAAATGCTAGTTGCTCCTTGATCCGTTCAAACTATACCTTAAAATATATATAATATAATAAAATATCAAATATATAGTAAGAATAGTCTAAAATCAACAATCAATAAAACCGAGAAGTAGTATAGAATGTTCCCGGGTCGTAAATCCCCAACGAGGCTGGAATGGTAAATCGATACGATCGAAGATTTGAGTTTGAAGGAAGGAATGAGTTTGGGAAGTTGAAAAAGTCAAATTAAACAATAACGGACTAAAACGTTTAAGAAAAACCTAGAAATTACGAAATTAAACTAGAAAACGAGACCCCGAATCCCGAACAAAAGGGGGAAAACCTAAAATCTTTAAAAATAAGCCTACGAAGAAATTTTCGCTTCTAAACTACTCTATGGACCTAATAACGAAGAATGAAAAAGACTAGACCGAAAACGGAGTTCGTTTGACCCAAAAACGAGTCAAAACAAAATCCCGTACCCGGACCCGTTCTTTAAAAGATGAAAAGTTATAAAAATGACCCTACGAAAAATTTTATATTTTTCCTACAAACTAGATGACAAAAGAAAATTTTCTAAAAAAGCAAAATATTTTTTTGATAATTTTTGTATTTATTATGAATTAAATAAACTTTTAACTAAATTAAATTATAAAAAATACTAAATGATTACTAAAAATTCTGAAAAATTTATACAAAATACTAGACTCTATAAGACACCTACGAAAAATAAAAAAACACTAGGTTGCTTAACAAATAAGCCCGAAAATAAGCTATACAGCTTATTAGCTCATTTGGGCAAAATGTACATAAATACCATGCACCTTGGGTCTATAACGAAAAAGACCCAAGGGCGCAGTGGTAAGTATGTTGGTAAAAGGGGGTTTGTATCGAGAGGTCCCGGGTTCGAGTCTTGCTCACCCGGGCCTCTTGTCTTTCCCCCTTTTTTTATTTTTCGAAAAGTCCAGGGTAGGAAGTGTACAAAAGTAAAGTGAAAGGTAGGCGGGCAAAATATAACAATTTTACACTATAATAGAAACGGGTAACCCTACACTATGAAGAAAAAACAAAATAGACCCTACGCTTAAGGCTTATTTTTGGCTTATTAAAATTTGAGAATCAGCAAAAACTTAAAACTACAAATCTATAGATGAGCTTATTCCTAACAACTTTAATGAAGACCCTTTCCACTTTTGTCCACTGTATAAGCTAAAAAACTAGCTTATCCAAGGCTGTTACAGAATCTAGGGGATTTGAGAGCTTTTTAAGCTTTGGCTTATTTCCCAGCTTATTTCTTGATGAAAATGGAGAAGAAAAGAAGCTAAATGTAGATTAAGATGTGTTCAAGAGATATCTAAACAAAAATTAGCTACTTGTTAACAAGATTTACAAGAAAAATGGCCTTAAAAAGTACAAGTTTTAACTCAAAACTGAGATAAGCTTTTCTCAATAAGCTAAAAAGCTAAATACTAAACCTAAGGAACTGAATTTCTAGAATTAAGCTAACCTTTATGGAATGAAAAAGCCTAGATAAAAGGTTTTTCAAATTAACAACTAAAAATGAAAATTAAGTTAGAAAATAAGCTAGAAATCTAAATGCTGCTACACTACTTTTCAGGTAAAAATAAGCTAAGTTAAAAAGCTTAAAATTAAAATCTAAATGATGAATTTTGTAAAACTAATGGAAATCTACTGAAATACTTAATTCTAAAACCTAACTTCTAATTATGAATCCCAAAAAGATACTAGAAAAGTGCATAGCAACAACAGCTTTGACTGTTGTTGCTGATGCATTTGGCAAGAAAATGAAGTGCAGGCTAAGTTTTGATGTGAGAACCCTTTAAATCTACTCACTAAGTATTACTAAACCTATAATAACCATTTTTGAACAATAAGATGCTAAGAGACACTAAAATCTAAACTCACTCAAACACTTAAACTGCCCTGGTGCTGATACAAAGTTTTTGCACTCTAAACTTTGTAATTCCACACACTAACTTCTGAAAATTGTTCTAAACTTGGTAAAATGATTAAACTCAGCTAAATGAAAAAATTTGACATGATGAAGTTGACTTTAAGAGTCAAATAAGGCTTAACCCAAACACTACTTCACTTAAGCTGTCTAGACTTAAGCACAACTAAAAACTGATTTAAAAACTAAAACAGCTAAAACATTTTATCTACTCATACTAATTATGTCCTAATTAAGCTATTTGAGCTTTAAAAGTACTAGCTTATTAATAGGATTAAGCTACTTTCTCTCCTAGCTCTTTTCTATAATTTTGACAGAATTGTAAAATTATGAAGTCTAAATGAACTTTGACTTAGAAAGTTTAACACTACAACATCTATAGTCTAACCTTAAGCAAAATGAGCAGGATTAAACAATTGATTACAAATGAATAAGCTAGAATGAATTAAGCTTTTTAAATGCTAAAATGAAATTGAGAAAGTGAAACCTGACTTTTTGGAGTCTCAGAACTAGAGGTCACTCTTGTAGAGTGAGTGACCTCAAATCATAAACCTAAGTGGCTTCCAAAGCCTCTAAACCTTAATAAGCTTGATTTGAGCTTATTGTCCTTTGTACTTCCAAATTGAGCTCAAAACTATTCAAGTGTCCATGATTTGAATGCAAATTGATAAAGGTAAGTAAATGACTAGCTTAAGACAGAATTTTAACTAAATTTTAGCTTGTGAACAGTAATAAGCTCAATTGAGCTTATTAAGAGCTTATTGATTGAAAACGACTTCAAATTGAAATCAAATGAAAAGTACACTTGTAAACTGAATTGATATTGCTAAAATGATTAAGTACAAGATTAGAAAAGAAGAGTACAAGAGCTTTAAAGCTATTTAAAAGACTTGAAAGAAAATTGCTTAATATTGAAGAAAATTATAAAACTGAAAATTAAAGTAAAAAACAACTAACTACTCTCTTAAACTTCTGTCTTCTCTTTCTTTTATAGGCTGAGGATACAGAACAAGGGGGTTTCTTTATAAGGTGCAGGGTAGAAGAGGGAAGGCAAACGAGGTTTCCGTGAGTAGGGATTTTAGGTCAAAAAAAGAGCGGATAAAAGGTGTAATGGGCGTACTAACAGAAGTTAGGGTTTCAAAGGTAATCAGCGCGAAATAAGACTCGACCATGGAAATAACACGTGAAAAATGCATACAGGGTCCAACTCATTTATATAAACCATCTTCAGGTGTCCAATACACACCAAGACCCCAAGGGTTTCTAAAATCAGGTATGTTGGCAAAACTCGTCCTAAGGAGAACACGTGTGGGTATGAAGGATTGTGCAATGTATTGCCCCACACCACTTTGTATAAATTTGCCAAAATAGCAAGTTTGGCAACCCTCGTCCACTTCTTCTTTTCCCACTATTCCCCTTCTTTAAGAAATAATTTTTTAGGGAATTGTACAATTTCAATCCCAAAACTTATATTTCTTTGACATTTTGGCCTCACAGACCGACAAGAGTTTACATGGGTTGACTTTGACTTACCAGATTGACTTTTCTGCTGACATTTTTTGACTTTCGCTTCTTGATTTGCTTTGTCTTCACATCTTTTCCATTCCGAGACCGGTTTGTCGTTTTTGCTTGTTTTTCGTTCTTTTCTTAGTTATCCGGCTTTCTAGCACAATACCAATTATAGCAAAACAAAGCATATCTTTGGTATTTTAAGTCCGTTTTGTGGTTATTTTAAGCATCGTTTTAAAAGGTAAAAGGGTATTGTAAATAAGCACATACCAAAATCCCCAATACTAAGCATTGCGTATCCTACACGCAATGCTATGAAGTAAGCAATTTAACTAAAACTAAGAATCTCATCTCCTTCGACTAATAACTTTAAAAAGAGCGCAAAGTGTTCGACAAAGAAACAAAAGACTCAAAAGCTTTACAAGCCCCCATTTTCACCATTTTTTATATTGTACACTAACTATCCTAATAATTTTGGATTTTTATTTTTCTTTCTCGCTATTTACCTGTTTGACCTTCCTTTATTATATCAACATTTGGATCATAGAATGAGAACAGCCATAGAATAATCTTACGCGATGTCCTGCCGGATAAATTTCATTCGTCCCACGATTTTTCGACTAGATCCAAAACCAAGCAAATAAACAAGATCATTTGACAAATATAAGTCTAAAAGCCTAAAGCACTCATACTTATGACTTGTGAACTTTTAACTCCCAACATGAGTATATGATTTAAATGTGTGTACTCATTTCAACTCAACCATAGATCAACTTATTTTCATAGTCGTGATTCAAGATGAATCATGACTCAAAGCAACAACTTATTAAACCTATGTAACGTTGATTTTAAGAACGAGATTCTTAAAACTGTAGAACTTTTGCAACATCTTCATCCTTATAAACATAAGTTCTTAAAGCTAGAATGCGTTGCTTAGTTTGAACACCCTACCTAGGCCTCGCTCCCTAGATGGATATCACACCACGACCGATTTCTTAGATTGAAAACCCACCCGCCCGTTGCTTAGCTTATGGGAAATCACAACCACACTTCTTCCTAATATGGCTAAGATTTGTGTCTTAGCTTTTGAACCCTCACCTAGACCACGCATTTCCCCTGGTAGAGAAATCCAACACATTAAATTAAAAAAACTAAATTGCAAAAAAGAACACACCAAAACCTTAGAGTAAAGATGTTCTTAGTTCTAACCACCCAACTCGTGGTTAGCGGAGTTGGTATATCACGACACATCTTTTACTTGCTCATATAATCAAATGTTATGCTCATTGGCTTGAATTTAGTCAAAATACATAGGCTTTTTGCATCATACTTCATTCATGCTTCTTTGCATGTTAACTTTCGAATTTATAAAGAAACAGAAAATCTCAGTTTTAAAGACTCAAGTTACAAATTTGAAAGCTTTTCTAAAAACCATGATTTACTTAAGTTAAACGAATTGAGCACGTAAGATTAGGTGAATTAGCAGCTAAATGGAGAAAAGAAAGTAACACAAGTTACTCATATAATTTTTGTTCAGCACATAAACTCTTAAATTTAACTTCTATCACTTCTGTTCTTCACCAAATTCTAAGCAATCGATTCGTGAAAGCTAGCCTACCAATGGTTAAGTTTAGGAACTAGCTAGGGCTCAACATAAACCCGCCCAGATCGAGTCAAAAATTTATTTCTCATTCTACCCATTGGGAGAAGTCAACACTTGACAAAACACTTATTTTATTTTTGGAAAAAAAAAATTTCATTTTTTTTTGGTATTATTTTGCAAAAATTTGGTGGGTAAAACGGGATTACGTGATAAAACAACGACTGCGAGCAAAAATCAAAATCGAAAATTCCCCCCCCCCCCCATACCTAAACTAAACATCGTCCTCGATTTATTCAAAGGGGTTTTCTTACGTAAATCTACAGCCGTTTATGAAGTTGTGCCACAAGATAAGAACGTTATCGATTAGAGAATTGGATACAGGATTCCAAACTGAAGCAGAGAATGTGAAACTCATGAGAACTGTAAGCACGAAAAGTCTTCACAGATACCGAGAATCCTGGACATACAAATACAAAGCAACAAAAACATGACAAAACACGGGTAATGGAAAATGTACCCTTCCACACAACACAAAACACTTATTAGCATAAGAAAGAAGGATTAGAACTGGATAAGCATGGGATTGCCGACCCCGCAGCGCCTATGTTTTTGTTAACCGAGTCCACAAGCTCGACTCTACCCCCGAATTCACTTGGACCATGGGGAAGCAAGTGAAGGTAAAATCCTCAATCGGGACCTTTCATACAAGCGGCTTGGAAAAACATTGAATTTTAGAAAGTTTCCAACTCTCCGATGAGATACTACGGCATAAAAGAATGATAATTTGAGCTGCCTGGATTCAAAAAAATGATGTCCTTCAATCCACAGGAGATAAGAAATGGTGTGAGCAACTGGATACGTGAGAAGGAGAGGAAAGATCCATACAATAAAACATAAGAGAGTTTCACTTAAAAGTATGAAATCCTATCCAGGGTGGGATCGGTGCGGTAAAACAATTAGGCACGTGAACTCTTGGTTCTCTTGTTGTGAAACTATAATAACATTCACCACATCCATAAGAAAGAAATGCCCTCACTCGGCACAATCTTAAAGCGCAGAAACGAACATAACCCGTGGAGGAAATGATGTGAGCAATTCCATCGCGAACCCCTCATGATAAAAATCACTCCTATCGGCAGCAAGGAAACTGATCATTCTAAGTATCCAAAGATAAACTATTAATGAGAAAAATCATACATGAGTAGTGGTATGCCACTATCTTACTCTTTAAAATGATCGTATCAAAGTAGAAAGCCTTTTATAATCAGGAAGAGATAACTAGAATGATAGATGTGAACTGCCACAACTAATCTCTCTAGATAAAGCTGAAAGGTTACAGATTCGGGAATAGAATTATCAAGGTGTTAGTCTCCTCCAAAAAAAGATTAAGGAAATGTGGAGGAGACTTGATCAAAACTTTGGAGATGGAGTAGGATTTATCTCTTAATCTGAATCGATCTAACAATAATCAGTAGATTGACATTCAACATTTTTCACAGACGGATTTCTTTGATTGTTAAAAGAATATCATCATCAATCCTTCCAACTTCCGGATAAACAATCTCTACCACCTCTAAGCCGACGATCTCATCATCGGGAGGTGATGCATCGACATAATCGATGTTCTCATAAGAATCGTCATCACTTGAAGTAGAATCATCGTTGGAATCGATGATAGTCTCAGAATGTTTCCTTTGAAGCTTCAAGAGAGTTAGATAGTTACAAAGAGAGCACATCACACATACTGCTTCGGGAATAACCCTCAGGCCTCATTGGATTGTACAAGGTCCTCAACACTAGACATTATGAAATTTCGTAACCGATTCCGTTCTTCCGGATAGTGTCAAATGCTATCGTCCCCCAACTTAAGAGTTTAACGGTTCCTCGATTGGTAAAACTGGTGTGATTGCAATGGTATTTGTCTTCGTACTATCATCGTAGTAAATGGGCATCGTTCCAAGAATCGATCTCTAGCTCGCTTGTTCTTATACGCGATTCGCTTTTCTGTCTCCTTCTTTTGTATAGCTTATCACCTTTCACGTAAGGTTGCAATTGTCCATAAGCTTATTTTGAGAATTGAGAAGCGTTATTTTGGGAATTGAAGATAGATTGTATTGACGTTATATTTGCGGGGATGAAATTGTCAAAACCAAAAGAATTGAATCATAGCAAAAAATGTTGCTCATCTGATAATAGTCTTTCATTCATTGGTTTGCATTGGAAGGGTTAATGAGGAACTCCCCGCAATTTCACAACAAGATAATGTTTGTAGGAAAACACAGTGAAGTTTGTGGAAAATAACAAAAGTTTTTGATTGAAACACAGGTCCTATTTTAGACAAACGGACTTGAGGTGGACAACCGTAACTGTAATGAGAGTCCGTTATCCCATCATAACTCTACGAGAATATGGTACATATTGTTTGTGGAGAATGGTTTGCAACACTTGGGAGAATCGCTAGAAAATTACGGAAGTTAACATTGATTTGTGTTACCATTTCCAACTTACAATAAAAAACAACTACCAATGTTAGTTCATTGCAAACCCACATCTCTTGCATGTGCCAAGAAGACATTTTTGTTGCAAACTTTTGCAGAGTTTTGTCTATGGGCTCATCAATGTGTCTGATTTTGCATGTCCCGTATATAGATATCGGAACATTCGAAGGACAATTATAACCGTAATGAGCCAGCGCTTTCCCCACAACACTTACAAGTGCAATTGTCGTCAGAACGATTCCATCTAATGAATCACCGCACGCGTGACAACAATAGGTCAATATGTGGAGGACTTGTGAGAGTTTTTTAACCGGGGTCCAGATTGACAGACGATTGGGCTCTCGAGTGAGCATTAACAACGTTGTAATTTGTCGTCGATGACTCGGAAGTGTCTTTGGAAGTCTTTGAAAAATTCATTTTCCACACAGTTTTTTAAGCAAACCTTCCATAAATTCCTTTCGTAAAAGAAGCACATCCTTGAACAATACGGACCATCAACCTTTTTTCCACACCTTGCACAACTCTTACACAATTTCGAGAGGGTAAGGAACAAGAAATCTTTCTTCAGACCCCTTTCGAACAAACCACAGTTTGAAGTTTACAAACTATCCACAAGACAGCATTCTTTAATCGCGTAAATCCGGATTCAAACGTTAATCGAAATGACGTCATAGAATTAAACATGAAGATCGATAAGAAAAGAATTAATAGATACAAAGAAAAAGTAAGATTAATTCTTTTGGGTTTTCATTAATTCACAATTTGTTTTAACGGATAAAATGATAAGACAACTTAACCTGATAATCTACTTACTTTCACGGTAGCTCTCCAAAAATATAAACGCCCATGTGAGGCGAAGTAGTAGGGAATAGCGGAAGCTTATTTCTCCTTTCGGGTCGTAGTTCCTAGCGGAACAATCCCTACCCTTATACCCACTTTATTAGTTTGCGTTTTAAATGTTCAAGGTGAGCCGTAACCTACGTAAAAAGAGACACAAAAGCAAGTTTTTTAAATCTTTTTGTTTCGTGTTGGAACCAACAAGTTCACCGAACTTATTAATGATAATACTCAGTTTGAGAATATTAATTTTGGTAATTTTACCATTTGAGAATTTTAATTTCTTTTTTATCTTTATGGACAAGTTTTTTATGTTTTGGTATTTAAACTGATAATTATACTAAAAGAAATGAAAAATATTTTTGTACTTTTTTTTATTTTTCTATTTTATAATAAATAGAAAATAAACACAATATCAAAAACAGGATGGTCAAACGTAAAGATAAACGATTGACACAGACCCTCCCCGCTTGGCCACGTCGCCAAAAAAATGTGATCCGGTTCAAACTATACCTTAAAATATATATAATATAATGAAATATAAAATATATAGTAAGAATAGTCTAAAAGCAGAATCAATGATACCGAGAAGTAGTATAGAATTTTCCCGGGTCGTAAATCCCCAACGAGGCTGGAATGGTAAATCGATACGATCGAAGATTTGAGTTTGAAGAAGGAATGAGTTTCTGGAAAGTTGAAAAAGTCAAATTAGATAAATAACGGACTAAAAACGTTTAAGAAAAACCCTAGAATATACGAAGATTAAACTAGAAAACGAAGGCCCGAATCCGAACAAAAAGTGGAAAACCTTAAAATCTTTAAAATAAGCCTACGAAAGAATTTTCGCTTTCTAAAACTAAACTAGGGACCAAATAACGAATGACATGAAAAAAGACTAGACCCGAAAACCGTAGTTCGTTCTGACCAAAAACGAGTCAAAACAAAATCCTTACCGGACCCGTTCTTTATACGATGAAAAGTTATAAAAATGACCCTACGAAAATTTTTATATTTTTCCTACAAACTAGATGACAAAAGAAAATTTTCTAAAAAAGCAAAATATTTTTTTGATAATTTTTGTATTTTTTATGAATTAAATAAACCCTCCCCCCCCCTTTTAACTAAATTAAATTATACAAAAAATATTAAACGATTAGAACAAAAAATTCAGAAATTTTTTTCTAAAAATACTTTACAACTTAAAGTTCCTACGAAAAATACCAAACACCACACAGCTTAACAAATAAGCCCGAAAATAAGCTTGAACAGCTTATTAGCTTATTTTGCGGGTAAAACTTGTATAAAATGTATGCCCTTGAGTCATAACGAAAAAAGACCCAAGGGCCATTAACAAAGACACTTTCTACTTTTGTCTACTTAATAAGCTAGAAAATAAGCACTTCAAATTCTGTCACAGAAACTAGGCTTTTAAGGGCTTTTTCACATTTTTGGCTTATAACTAGCTTATTTCTAGGTGAAAATGGAAAAGAAAAGAAGCTAAATGTAGGTTAAGATGTATACTAAGGATATCTAAACAAAAATTAGCTAAGCTTTAATAAAAATAACAAGAAAATTTCTAATGAAAAGTGCAAGTTTCAGCTTAAAACTGTTTTAAGCTTTTTTCCAATAAGCTAAACAGCTTATTCCTAATCTTTAAAAGCTGAAATTTTGCACATAAGCTATGCTAAGAATATAAAGCTAACCTAGATAAAAGGTTTTTCAATTTTACAACTAAAAATGAAAATTCAAACTAGAAAATAAGCTGGAAATCTACATGCTGCTGTACCAATTTTGCAGGCTAAAATAAGCTAGGAAAAGAGCTTAACATTGAAACTAAAGAGTTTTTCTAGATTAAGTCAATGGAGTACTATTGACAGGCTTAATTTCAAACTCTAACTACTAACCAATGAAGCTAAAAATTGGCTAGAAAAGTAATGAGCTACAACAGTTTTAACTGAGTTAAAACTGTTGTATGCTGATGCAATTGGCAAGGGCTTAAGTGCAGGCCACACTTTGAGGTAAAAAGTCTTTAAACCTACTCACTATATGTATTTAACTCTACATTAACTAAGTGTGATCAACAAAATGAATAAAACACCTTAAATCTACAACACTAAAAACTTAAAATGCCCTGGTGCTGGCTCAACCATTTGAACTTAAAACCTTTGACAATTTACAAACTAATTTTCAAAACTTGTTTAAAACTTGTTAAGACTACTTAACTCAACTTAGTAACAAGTTTGGACAGAATGTTATTGACTTTAAAGGTCAAATAGAGCTTGATCCAAACACCCCTTTACTTTGACTGTCAAAACTAAAATGTACTTAAAAGCTATTCTAAAACCTATAACAGCTAAAACCTTATATCTACACTTATTTTAATTAAGCACTAAAAAACCTAGCTTATGTAGAGAAATAAGCTAGATTCTCAACTAGCTTCTTACTACTCTTGATAGACAGAATTCAACTTTTAAGTTCTCAATGAATTAATACTTCAACTAACTAATGCATTTGAATCACTAAGCTAGATAAACAAGTTTAGACAAGATGAAGCTCAAAAAGGACAATAGAATAAGCTATTTGATTAAGCTATCAAATCTAATGCTACAATGAAATAAAGAGAATAAAACCTGAAATTTGTAGTCTCAGACTACTAGCCACTCTTGTTGAGTGAGTGGCTCACAAACATGAACCTAAGTGGCTCCCTTAGCCTCTAAATCTCAATAAGCTTGATTTTAGCTTATTGCCCCTTATACTTCCAAATTGAGCTCAAAACAACTCAAGTCATCATTATTGATGTAAAATGATAAGAATGAGTAAATTAATGACTAAAAACAGAATTTTAAATAAATTTGAACTTGTGAACAGTAATAAGCTCAAACGAGCTTATTAAGAGCTTATTTGATGAAAAACGACTTAGAATTGAAATTTAAAGACAAAGAGACTTTAAAACTGAATTGTATTACTAGAATTGTGAAGTACAAACTGAAAGATAAATGGTACAAGTGCTTAAAGCTGAGTTTAAAAAGCTTAAAAGAAAATTGCTTAAAATTACGAAAAATTACAAAGCTGAAAATAAAACTAAAACTAACTACTTGCTGCCTGGCTTCTGTC
>BQNB010188922.1:0-11912 GCA_026074375.1 Tanacetum coccineum | reverse complement strand
CTCGGGATGCCATGAACTCGGAAACCAATCCTTCTATATTTGATTAATTATTAAAATTTTGAGGACGGTTGTTGAAGGAACTATTTGGGATCGTACCACTGACCTGGAGCTTCATCGGTACGTAAGGATGCGTATTCAAGGAAGGCTTGTTTAAGATCTTCCATGCATTACTGAGTGTCAGTGAGGACCACTGCAGATCTCACATGAGGTAGTGATTTTGTTTACTTGAGTAGGTTGTGTCGGAGCAAGATGAGCTTCCATTAAGCATTGGACTTGATTTTTGAGCTTGATGAGGTGGCGGTCGGATGTACTCGAGACATCTTGAGGCAAAGCGATTACCTTGACCGTTTTAACGAAATCCCTTGGTTCGTTTCAACTTTCGTTGTTAGAGAGGGTGAGGTCCTCTAATAATGCCCAAGATTCTTTGGCGTTTAGGTCACGAAGCTTACCACTGGCTGAATGGTCAACGATTCGTCTTGTGACAGGATTGACATGGTCATAAAAAATTTAGACTTTGAGCCAAAGGTCGATGCCATGATGAGGGACTTTTTGTAGTAAGTCCTTGAAACGAGTCCATGCTTTAGATAAAGATTCTCCATGATGTTGTTGGAACATCAGGATATCATTGCGGAGTTTTGCGGTCCTTCTCGGTGGAAAGAATTAAGCAAGGAAACGAGTAGTAAGATCCTCCTATGTAGTGATGGATCCTGCTATAAGACGTTCAAGCTAATTTCTAGCTTGACCGCGAAGGGAAAATCGAAATAAATGTAAGCGCGTTCTTTCCTTATTTTCATCGTCAAGGTCAAGTGAGTCCACTAGTTTTAAGAAATCCTTGAGGTGTTGGTTTGGATCCTCGGACCGAAGTCCGTGGAATGAGCATCCGTTTTGCACCAACCGGATGGTGTCGGATCGAAGAGGTACCACATTGTTCCCTAAGCGGATGGTGTCAGATTTAAGATTTGGTACCACGTTGTTTCCCTACGGGGAGTCAATGGTATTTTCTGTTAGCCCTTCGTGGCCTAGGTTTGGGAGGTCCATGATCTTTAAGTAGTTAACGGACTAGGATTCTCGTTCCCATGAGTGGTGTACTGAAGAATGGATTACGAAACAATTAACACAAAGAAAAGATAGACTATGAGAAATCTAATATGCGGAAATTAATTTCTTACTTGAAAGTATTCAAGCAAGTTGATAACGCCCAAATTATACATGTTTTATATGGCGTTATTTGTATATATTTTATTATTTCTCGTGAACTTTCGATACTTAATAGCTGAAATTGCTTGCAGGTTCATTGATGACATTCGATTGGTTTAAATCCATCAAAATCAAATACTTACACAGTAAAGAACTCATCATTCAAGAAAAGATCATCTATCAAACTCAAAGTGCCATATGTGCGCCGCACTTACCTTCAAGTCAAAGATAGTCAAATTCGCATTAACTCAACAAGTACGCCGTACAATTTCCTTTGTGCGCCGTACTTTACATCTGATATGAAGAATTAATGAAGACTTAAAAGATATTGCATTAACACCCCATGTACACCGCACATATTCTCATTTGGTGCGACCGCACATTATTTTTATTGCATTTAATTTTCATCGCATTTTTATCACCAATGGTTCGCCGCACAAAATTTTTGTGTGTAGCCGCACTTTTCACCCGAATTTCATGCCTATATAAACTAGAGCCTCAAAATCTCTCTATTTTCATATCATTACAACAAAAAAACATCTCTCCCAAATCTTCAATCATCCCAAAACAAACCCTTTTCTCAAAGCATAAACACCCATAGTATTTTGGAGATTCAACGTCAAAGAAACAAGATGTAAGGTGTAGAATATATTCATTACTCCATTATAATCTAAAATAATAGAAAGTGTTGTTATTGAAGCACTGTAATGTTATGTAAAACACCGTAAGCCAATTGAGGGCTAATCTCTCATGACTACTCGGTTATGTTTATTGATAATTGAATAATGTTTGGTATGATCGTGATCTTTTTAATCTTCTAAGCTTTGTTGTAATCATATTATGTCTTATCTTATCCTATCTTCTTGCTTATCAATCTTAGACTATATAATCATATCGGTATAGGTCGAAAGAACGTTATGATTTCTTGATATGGTTTTAAAGATTAGAATCTATGTCCTTTAATCGTTTGTGCCTTAGAATAGAAATCTACCTTTTGTATAATTGATTCATACAAAATAAGCTTTGGATATATAGATAATGGATTATTTGACGTGTCACATCTTGGTTATTAGTTATACTAAATATGAGTCTTGAGTTAATCAAGTTAGTTTGTGAAATAACGTTTCTGACGGGTTTTTTGAAGAATCTCTTTTTATAAATTTAGGTTCCATTTTGAGGTCATGTTATTCGTATTAAATACTTATAAATTTATTTTTTAATTTGTCGAGTAGTCATCTTTTATTATCACTGTTACTAACAAAAGTTAACTATTCAAAACATTGTTAAAGTCTATTTTCTTTCTGTTATTTGAACACACTCAAATCCTTGTGGGAAACGATGTGGTCTATACCTAATAAGCAAGATTTTATATACATAACGTGGGTTTACTACTTTTTACCCGATGTGTTTCTCCTATAATATAAAATTGGCTATTTTTAGTCATTATAATTTAAAGCTTTCGAAATCGAAACAACCTTAAAGTTTTAGGCGCGCCTGCCGGGGATTTTTAGCTGTTCTTGTATTGTCAAATTCGTAGAAATATTTTAACTCCCTCTTTTTCAAAAAATTGCCTCCGTATAGTTTTTCTTTGAGCAATGACCCACACAATTTCTCACCTCTGGATGGCATACAGTGCTTCCAATTCTGAATTGTTGCAACAGCTTACCTGATTACCATTGAACGTACTCTTGATCGAAGTAGAACTTCGTGCACTAAACATACGGTTCATTCATCAAAGAAACATTTCCACCACAACACCTGAAGAGAATATTTCTACCGAAAATTTTTAACAGCAATTACTTATGTCATTTTTGGATATCTTCCATAATTACGATTGCCTAATGGATGAATAAACCCATTTGGGTTACGACCGTGTTGTCGCTTCTTCCGACTCATGATTGCAATTTTATATTCCTGAAACCAGAATGAATTTGCATTAAGATAACACTTGACCTTGTCATAAAGAAACAATTTGTCATGGTTATTAGAACAAACATGCATTCTCATAAACACATTCACGAATTCCTCAGAATCTGCGATATTTTTAAATATAGAGATACCAAAAATGAAGTTGTCCTGCTTTCCATAATGATTGTTTTCCCCTATCACTAACTGTGCAAAAGCAAAAAACATGGTGGTACGAACAACTCAACGAAAGAACTAGTAAAAACTTGTGATGAACTCCTCAAACCGACTTTTTCATGTATCTGATTCTTTCCCCCACGCTCTTTTGATCGATCCTAGAGAACTCTGGGAGCTTTCTCTGCACAATGGGAAAAACGAATCTATTAATCGTACTGTTGGCTTCATATGATAGGGATATGCTTGAAAGTGCCATTTGGTCACAATCTGTCCAAAGGCAATACTATTAAAATCTTCTATCTTGGTCTTTGCAATGATAATTCTCAAGAAGTCCTAAATGATCCGTGCTGGTGCTTATTGTTCCGTCTATATATAAAAATCACCAAAATCTGCTTATCAATCTTTCAAAGATAAAAAGTCTTTATCAAGCTCGACTGGGCTAAAAATCAAAAAACTAAATCAAAACTCTAGAAAAACCGTTGCTTTCGACGAATTTGAATGTAGCAATAACGCTTGATATTGACAAATATTATGGCTCCGATCTGGATGGAATGCCAATGACCTGAAAATTAGCACCGTCTTCAGTACAAAAGACTCAAATTAATCCTAAAAGTAAAATCCGTTCTTGCTGACGATGACATATCCATGTCTCTTGATGAAGAAGAGACACAATTTAATGCTAAATTTTTGTAAGACTCGTTTTTACATAAAAATCCAACAAAACAACTCACAAAAATGATTTACGGAACGATCGTAGACTCTAATCGGGATAATTGGCGTTCAATACGAGACGCGAGATTAGTTACAGACCGGCAAATATCCGCATCCTAATATGATTGTAATTCATACAAATTTTAGATATACAATTAATATCATTTTCATGAAATTCAAACCAATCAACCAACGCTTTTGCTCATATGAAACATCCATGGATTCTCAAAACTCAAACTCAAAATCGTAGCCGAAAAATCATCAAGTTCACTCCAGAATCGCAAAAACTAAGTTCGACAGACTCTGCTGAAGCATTGGTTTAATCGAACCTTCTGGATCTCTTCCAAGTAACACTTAACAAAACCCAAAAGAGGCACAACTCACAAGTTATAAATCCACCGCAATTCGTATAGAGCATGTAAATGACGTGTTCAAAGAATTGTGGGTAAAATCCTATAACTCCAATCAGTTTACCCAAAATGCATCAACATAGGAAAATTCTGAAACCCTATCAATTCGTTTTAGTGATGATGAAGTCGACGAACATACACCACACAATCCCAAAAATAAGATCCACCAGGTCAAAAGAAACATCCCGCTACCCAAACATACAATACAAAAAATCCAGATAACGTTCTCCACCCATATTGGTAGACTAATTGAGTTCCTTATTCCATGTAATTTCAACAAAACCTTCTCTTACAATGTGTTCAAACGTAAAGATCGTTTAAGCTCAAATTGTTTAGATCTTATATCTAGGATAAACAATAACAATGATAACAATTATGCAGCGGAATATAATGAACACAATTGTTATTAAACAAGGTTTTTCATTCATACGTTTCCTCTAAATCGTGTTTTGATAGCAGCAAACATTGTTTTAGCATCACTGTATTGACTGAAAGTAAGTTGATGTTCATTGGGAAGAGCCACGAGTAGCAAGATTCTAGCCATCACATCATTCTTCTTGTTAGTCTTTTCTTCAGCAGTTACAGGTACTGACATCTTTGTAACAGAAGTACCATTCTCTTGTGCTGTTTGTGGTACAAATACCCATGAGTTACCATTATTCAGACCTCCCATAAACGCATAATTCTAATTACTACTAATACCTATGCAATGGAACAGACACCCACCACTAATCCTCATTCTAGATACACTACCAATCAATGTGTAAGTGTGTGTCTGATTCTGCTCTCAACCACAGACAGCAGCTAACGCTACGCCGTCTGCTCAATAATCTGATTGACTCTCCTCCAGATGACACACCATAAAAGTCCTAACCCTACTCCCCATATCCACTAATGAAAACATCATGAAACCACGCACTCATGACACTGCGATGTGGAAGTGTCGCTCTCAACTCCCCAAATTGTTTGAGACACATTCAATATGAATAGATAAGAAAGTTAGACCCACACCCATTGTTTATAGAAAAGTCTCTCTCCGAATCGCGACAAAGCTAGTGGTATACTCGCATACACACGCTCCACCAACTATATGCTGTTATATGATACATATACTCTATGCTTATGCTAAGTACTAACAGATTTGTGTTCATTGTGTTGTGATGACCACCCTACATAATGCAGTGTGACACTACTATCGCACAGAAGTGTGTACACACTACCGCGTGATAACTGAGTGAAAAATTAGTAGTGAATGTATCGTTTCTGTATGAACTTTCCACACCCACTCCCACCCACCATAGCCAACTAAGTTATTAATAAATCTGTTAAAAATCTGATCACTATCAACTGTACTCTGAGATCGGCAAGAAGTACCCTCAGTGTAGATAATACGTCATGGATCGTGATAGAGAATAGTCTAAACGACAGCCCGCCGGACGCCTAAGTAAACTTGAAGCTTGATGCTAGAGTCGCTCACCTATCTCTGTCATCAACTGATGAGAAGATTACAATACCATAACAAATTTAACTCATTGACAAAGTATACATCTTCAAAATCAAGGCTATCAGTTTTAAGTGTTCCTTTACCAGAAATTCTACCACCATGTGCTCCTCCCCCAAATGTAACATAACCTCCATCAAATTCCTTGAAATCTGAGAGATAAGCTATGTTCCCAGTCATGTGCCTTGAGCATCCACTGTCAATAAATCCTGTATCATCCTGTTGTGGCTTGCCCTGCACATAAAAATAAGGAAATTAGTTTCCTTTGGGGACCCAAGCCATTACTGACTTGGATCTGCCTCGTGCATCAATGTAGTTGTGTCTTTTAAAAACAAGTGATGCACCATTAGGTCTGGTAGGTCTCCAAACCCAACATGCTGAGGTCTTAACAGCATTTACCCTTTTTGCCCTAACAGCATTAACTGGTGTTGTATATGACCTAGCAGTATTAACTGCTCTGGGCCTTTCAGTATGATAGTGTCTCATGGCAGTATTAAGCTTTTGATTAACATATCTGCTAGTTAATGTTGTTTTCTTATAAAAGGGCCTCTGATCAGTTGATTGTGCTTGTTTAGAAAAATGTGACATTGATTTAGCACTATGAACTGCTGGTTTGGGGTGAGCAGTATTAACAGGCCTAACAGTATTAAGTGGTGTGAGGCCAGTTTTTAGCAAAACTGCTCTTGGAGTCATATTCCTGTGTGCACTAGGGTGTGTGGTTTTGGCATAATAGTCATAATCCACCCTATTGTAATTATTCCTAGATACCATCCTTTCCCTTTGATGGTAATTACAGTTAATCTGCACATGGTCAAAACTCCCACAAATAAAGCAAGCTTTGTTATACATCACAAAATCACTTCCTAGTTGATTGGACTTCTGTCCATTCCAGTTTCTTTGATTCCCCCTAGGACTTTGTGATCTATACATCTCAGCATACCTAACTGACTTTTTAACTGGTTTTTCATGATTTTTAGGTTTGACAAACTCTATCTTTTTATCAACAAGAAAAACAGTTTCTTTATCAACATTAAGTGGAGACTCAACAAAGCTACTTGTGTCTTCTGATACTTGTTCTTTTACCAAAGAGTCATCAGAATTTTCCTTAGAATCATCTGATTTTTTATCACAAACAATGTTAGACTCTAGCTTACTATCCTTAGAACCATAACTTTTGAATTCAGGGTCTTTGAATTCATCAAGACCAGAATAAGACAAATCAAGTTTTGTAGGTCCATTATAGAATAAAGGATGGGGTAGAGGAACATCATTATACCCCAAACCCTTTTTACTTTTGTCAGTTATCTGACTCCCTAACAACTTGTTTAGGCTCTTTGAGGCATTATCAAATTTCTCAATTTTAAATTCAAAACCCTCTTTTTCTTGCTTAACTTTTTTAAAATCACTTTTAAGCACATTTATTTCATAGTCTTTGCAAGCTACTTCCCTTTTAAGAACTACAACTTCTTCACTAAAAAGAACCTCATTCTTTCTATAGGTGACAAGTTGTTCTTCTACAGTTGTTAAACCTCTTTTATAAGTAGTTGCTTTAAATTCAGTTTGATTAAGCTTAACAATTAAGAGTAATTAAGAAAATTCCCTAAGGAAAATTCACTCTCAAAAATATATATAATATAATATATATTACGTATATTTAACCGGATAAGTATGCTCACCCGGGTCGTTTCCCCAACGACTAGTGAAATTGAAACCTTGTTTAAGTCCGGATTATGATTTGAATAAGAAAATAGATGATTTGATAAGCTATGATTACTAAATAAAAAAAATCAACAATCAAACAAATACGGGAAACAATTAAAAACGCGACAATCAAGCAAGAAAACTAAATTTTACCCCTAAAAATGTAAACTAAATTTCTAAACCTAAGATAAGACAAAAGAAAATTTTAGGAAAAAGAAAAACATTTTTTTTATTATTTTTGAATTTAATATGAATTAAAAACTATTTTAATCTAATTAAATCCTATAAAATAGCAAATTAAGTACTAAAAATTTGGAAAAATGATTTTTAAGCTTAGAAAAGTCTAAAATATTATGAAAGCAAAGAAAACTATTTTTAAAATTAAAAATAAAAGCTCAAAAATGAAATTTAAGATCTAAAAAGTGTAAAAATGATTTTACTGGATGTAAACCTAAAGCTATTTTTTATAAAACTGAAAACTATTTTTTTGTATTTTTCTGAAACTTTTTTCTATTTTTTATTGATTTTATAAGATTTCAACTTTCGAAAATTGATTAAAAATAAAATAAAAGCTGGAAAAATCTATAAAATTCAGGGAAAATCCTAAACACTAGCAGGAACACAAGAAAAATAAGAAAAACCAAATTGCTTAACGAATAAGCCCTCAAATGAGCTTATTATGCTACGGCTTATTATAGAAAAGGGGAAATGAAAACGTGTACTAGAATTAAATGTGGGGAAGCAATACTGGATGAGCTATTGAAGCAAATGGTTAACACGTTGGGCTTATAACTGAGAGGTCGTGGGTTCGAGTGTGGGCAACCTCTTTTTGCTATTTTTTTTATTTTTAAGAAAAACTAAATACTAAAACTTGAAAAGGACACTAAAATAAGCTACTTTAATAAAAGGAACTTAAGCTAAAACTAACTAATAAGCTTTAAAACAGCTTATCAAAGCTGCTGTCACAGTGAGTTAGGTTTTGGGCTTATTCTCACTTAAGTAGCTATAAAAAGCTCAAAAAGCTCAAATTTAACTCAAATTTAAAAAGAAAAGAAGTTTTGGAAAGCTTGTGATGAGCTTAATCCATAAATGAAAAGAAATCTAAGCTAGAAACACTTAAAGACATTTAAATTTGACGATGAAAGTAACTAACTCAGGAAATGACTTAAAAAGCTAAAAATTAAGAAAAGTTAAATTGCTCAAAAAACAAATACAGCAACTGAGCTTTTGCAAACTTGACAATCAACTTATAGGCTACTAATTAAAGCAATAAAACCTAATACTATAAGCTAGAATCTAAAATTTAAAGGCTACTTTCTATTGCTAACTGTTTTTGGCTTTTTATGCTTTTTAATGACTTTTGACAGCAAAATAAGCTAGGAAAATAAGCTAGAAGATAAAATTAAAGTCCTAATCTATATTAAGCTATTCCTAGACTATAAAATACTAAAAGATGAGCTATTAAACCCTAACTTTGCTGGCTTAATTTGGGGCTTAAGTTTCAGCAGTACTAACTAACTTAGTACTGCTGATGCACTTTGCACAAGTGCAAAGTTATAGTGCAGGTTACCTAAGGGGTAAACCTGCACTTTAACACACTCAAGTTGAGTGTTAGAACACAAAACAAGCAATAACCAAGCCTTAGATGGCTTGGTTCAATAATTTGCACAAGTGAAAATCAAAGAAAAATGCCCTGGTGCAGAAACACTAAATTAAGCTCAAATTTGTTGATTATTGGAAACTAACTGCTGAAAACTCAATTACTATTAGTCTAACATGAGAATAAAACTAACTCAAATAATTTGCAAAATGCACAATTAGTTTTGACTTTTTGAGGTCAAACACACTTAAACCAAACACTCCTTAAGAAACTAGACAGATTTGAAAAAAACTTTTAAAGTGAGAATCCACTTAACAAAGCATTAATACCAGATAACCAACAGCTTATAACAAACTTAAATGACAAAATCTAACTACTAAATTAAGCTAGAATGAAGATCTAAAGAGATTACACTACTATTTTTGGTTTTTTTGGTTTTTAAGACAGATATATGTAAATCTATTATCTAAAATGATTAAGCTAAAAAAAGATTAACAAACATACTTATTAACCTAGATTTAGGATTATTAAACACTAATAAGCAAAATGAATAAGCAATTAAGCAATAAGCTTATAAGTAAATTTAAAGCTATAACTGAAAATGAACAAAGGATTGAAACAAGGTAACTTACTCACTCCTCTAGCTAAACAAGAGGACTCAATTAAGAGCAGCTACAAGCTCCCTAGCTTATTAGATAAGCTAGGGTAAAGTCCATTTGGTCCTCCATTGCAACCAACTTCCAAGAGCTTTCCTCATTCATTTACAAAGGTAATAAGGTAAGTTATTAAGCTGATTTAAGGTTTTAGTAGGATTAAGTATAGTTAAACCCAATTTCAGCTTATAGACTGAAAAGGGCTTATTGAGAGCTTATTGATCTTAGTTTATTTAATAGGAAAAAGTGAAAGCTTATGAGATTAGGTAAAAGAGCTTAAGAGAGATTAAAACAACTGAAATTTCATTATAATAAAGCTTGTTTACATTAAGAAAATTACAAGGATTTAAAGCTAAATTAAGCTAAAAAGAAATTAAGCTAAAACTAAGACCTAAGCTACGTGTAAAAAAAACTAGATAGCTCGTATGTGAGAGGTGAGGCCCTATTTATAGGTGCTGAAAGAAGCTTCTAGGATGCCTTGTCTTGCTCTTCACTCCTTCAATCTTCACCACTCATTGTCATAATCATTGGATCAAAGATTTTAGCCGTTGGATCAATAAGTGACCTCACACGGATTGCCAACGTGGCAATCCGTTTAAGGCTCACTTGTGCTTCTTTACTGAGTGATTTAGTACAAAAACCCATATATACTTGTGCTTCTTCCATTGATGACGTGTCAAAAGCTTGAGTGATAGCTTAAGTAACCCTTGATTTGACTGATATGACCTCGCCATTTCATTGTACTACACTTGAATTGTCTTAGTCGTCCCTTAATTAGGGAAAGCCCTTTGATTTTGACTGTTGGGTAAAGATGGGACGACGGGTGAATAGTAAATGGAAATGGCGCCCATTTTTTGACAGTTATTTCAGTTATAGTTTGAGGAAATTGCACTTCTAGCCCCTCTCTTTCCTTTCTCTTTTCTAGTTATAAATAACTTTCGAAAATTGCAAGTTTAGCCCTTGTGGTTTATTTAAAAGGGAAGTGGGCTAGTAATGGGCTTATGAATTGGGCTTTTGGGATCCGGATAGGGTTTCCTAGGTTTATAGAGGCCCATTAAGCTTTCCTGGGCCTAATAAGGGAGGAGGGGACATTTTTGGACTTTTATGAGAGTTGAGGGACCAAAGTGAAACATTTTGAGGATTTGTCCTTTTGTGTTTGACTTAGTTTGACTATCTTTGACTGACTTTGACTTTTCTTGGCTGATTTTGACTAAGGCTTGACTTTTCTGGCTTTGGATTTGTACTCTTCTGATTCTCGTGTCCGTGCTTGCCCGTTTTTGACTGTTTTCTTGTGATTTTTGATATATCCGTACCTGCACATACAAAACACAAATATAAGCATATTTTTGCCATTTTTGGTCTGTTTTGGGTTTAATTAGGTTATTTTAGGTACAAACGGATATGCGTATTCTACACTTATCACTAATAACGGGGGTCAGGGTCATGGAAACCAAGGGAACCAGGCTAGGGGTAGGGCATTCATGCTGGGAGCAAAGGAAGCTTGCCAGGATCTGAACATTGTGATGGGTACGTTTACTTTGAACGATCATTTTGCCACTACCTTATTTGACTTCGGTGCCGAGTATAGTTTTGTTTCTACTACTTTTATACCTCTGTTAGGCTTAGAGCCCAACGACTTAGGTTTCAGATATGAGATTAAGATAGCTAGCGGGCAGCTAGTATAGATTGATAAGGTTATTAAGGGATGTAAACTAGAAATCGAGGGTCATGTCTTTGACATCGATTTGATACCTTTTGGGCATGGAAGTTTTGATATAATTATAGGTATGGATTGGTTGTCTAGTTATAAGGCTGAAATAATTTGCCATGAGAAGGTAGTGAGGATACCACTACTGGATGGCAAGGTGCTTAGAGTAGTAGGAGAGAGTCCAGAAGAGAAATCGAGATTGTTAATGAGTGCTAAGACTAGTGATAAGAAACAAGGAGAGATTGTTGTGGTTAGAGATTTTCCTGAGGTATTCCCGGATGATCTATCTGGATTACCGCCTATTCGGGAAATTGAGTTTCGGATTGAGTTAATCCCTGGAGCAACGCCG
>BQNB010188919.1:0-11912 GCA_026074375.1 Tanacetum coccineum | reverse complement strand
GAAAATACTTTCAGTTTTTAAGGTTTCAATATTGAATGTTGAAAATTCAAGGATAAGGCAAATTTCCTTTATAAGTAGTAGAGATAATTGCATGAAAATGTCAGCTATACCTAGGATTTATGGCCATACTTTGTGTTAAAACATGTAAAATTTTAGCTTCGCAATCGAATTTAAAGGCATCAAGTTGAGTTCATAAGAGCGTCAATATTTATAGAATATAGAAAACTAACAAACTCAAATAAGTGTTATGTTCCGTGCATACAATATGTTTTGGTCAAATAAAGATTTACCTATTGTATATCTTCAATACATATACAAATGTAAAAAGAGTTTTACTTATTTTTTCGTCACCAACACTTTTTTAAGATTTAAAAGTGGCATCAGATTGTTGTATATGATTTATAGACATACACACATGTTAATGAAATAAAGACTCTTTGAGAAATTCAAATGTTAGAATTTAAGTAAGTATTAAACTAAAAGAAAAAATGCAATTCGTCCGAACCCATCGATAAATAGCTAGAAAACCTTTTCTTTTATTTACGATAATTTATTTACTTCAGTGCCTTTATACTTGGTTATATAACATGAGTTTCAGGCTGACAATGAAAAATTCATATACAAATGTAAAAATAGTATTACCTATTTCGTCACCAACACATCTTTAAGATATCAAATTAGCTCAAGATTGTTGTATATGATTTATAGCCATATATACATGTTAAATCTTTATTTGGAAGTAAGAAATGGTTTACATTTGTTGTATTTTAAAATATAAAGTGTAGAGGTATAAAGTTTAAGGGGTTATTTATTTATTTTTTAAAGTTATAATAAAACTTTTAAATTTATAAATTTACACTTAATTGCATATAATTTATTTAAAAATTAAACCACTAAAGTTTTATTAATTACCTTCTCTTTTTTCATGTTTTGTTTTCACAAATTTGACACATATATTTTTATGTGTTTTTTTCTCTATTAGATTTTTTCACCAATATTTTTCAATTTTGACAAAACATATTTAATTTGACTTTTATTACCAATCAAATCGCACGATTTTGCCTACGTGACAAAATCAAGCAACCATTTTTTTTCTCATAAGTTTAATTTGATAGAAAACTCCAAAATAATGAAAATTTTTTATTATATAAAAGATGTAATAATTGCATAATGAAGTAAAACAAATAACAATATCGTGGTGTTTTATGAAATTGAAACCAAGAAAAAATTACAACTTGGTTTTGAACGCAATATAGATACCTTTCTTTTATGCATTAGATTTTTTTGTCTATGTAAAACTAAGAGTGCTGGGTATGGTAACGCCGGGCATGGCATTACGCATACATGGCGGTGGCGTTACCATACCCGGCGTTGGCGTGCCCCACGGCGTTGGTACCGGCGTTGCTCCACCAACGAGTGTTGGTATGTATTATCGTTTTTTTTTTCTTTTACAAAGTTAATGTTTGTGTGTGTTTGTGTGTGTATGCTATTGAGTGTGTGTGTTATTGAGTGTGTGTGTTTTTGTATGTGTTTTTTTTGTGAAGAAACAGTTGGGGAAGAAGAAACAGATGGGGAAGATAAAGATAGGGGCCCCCAACTCATTTATATATATATATTTTTTTCGTTTGTAATTTTTTTTATTATAGTTTATATTTTTATTAAATAATTAAATATTTAGTTATAATTTAGTTTGGTTAAATAAATAGAAAAGAAAAAAAGTGGGTCCCAGAAAAGTGGTGCTAAATGTTAGCAGGCTTTTGTTTGTAGGCTCGGCCCATGTTGGGCTTAGGGTTATCATTGTATTACTTGTATTTATACTTGAAACTTTGTATAGTTTCATAATCAATATACACAAAACATTATATCATCCTACATGGTATCACGAGGGTTTCTTAGATCCTAAAACAACTCGCTTTCGCTTGTTTGTAACCTTTTCAATCACAGTTTTTGTTTTACCGATTGTTTCTCGGTGGTTTCCCATTTCTCGACTAAGTTTAGTCGATGTTTCTTGGCTAAGTTTAACCACTATTTTACCCATTGCAGTTTCAATCGGTGTTTTGTTTTGGTTTCTCTCACGCAAACCTCACACACTTGCTACTGTTTCCATTGTTTTTTTTACAAACCCTAACTACTTTGAGCCCTAAAATCTACAAACCCCAAAAACTACAGAACCTACATACTACCCACTGTTCGACGATCAAACATGACAAACGACAACCCACCCCCCACACCGGCACTTACCTTATCGGATAAACTCATGGCTATGAATCATTTAACCACTTTTGTTCCCGAAAAACTTGATGTCGATGCGATGAATTATTCCTCGTGGGTGTATTACTTTTCCCATCTATGTCATGGTTATGGGATTTTGGATCATCTTGTTGATCCGGTTGCCTCTTCATCCACTACGACTCCTACGGATCCACCACCTAAGGATGCGGAATGGACCAAGATTGATTTCATCATTAGGTCTTGGATATTCTCCACACTTGCTCCATCACTAAGGAAACGTTTGGTTGATCTTAACCCTACCACTGCCAAGGATGCATGGACATATATTGAGGCTATTTTTCAAGACAACAAGCGCCCGCGTGCTATGGCTTTGAAAGCCGAACTACGCAACTTGAAGCTTGGGGATTTATCTATTGACGGGTATTTTCAAAAGATAGAATCTATTGTTTCGGTTCTTAATGGTCTTGGTTCCCCTCTTAGCAATGATGATGTTGTTACTTTCGCGCTTGAGGGTTTACCTTCCACCTATGAAACGATCTCTACCGTTATTGTTAGTCGGGAACCCTTTCCCGATCTCAAAACGGTTAGATCCTTGTTGACTACTCATGAGATGCGCCTAAAGTCTAGGGTTCAAAACCCTCTTGTTGATGCTACCTCCGCTTCTCCCATGGTTTTATTGGCTAAATCCAACACTAGTGCTCGGCGTGGTCCTTCTTTGGAAAAAGTAAACAACCCGTGTTGGAGTTTTGCTAAGGGTTCTTGTCGGTTTGGTGATGCTTGTAAGTATCTTCACAATGGTGTTCACGGCAAGTCTACTTTGCTCCCTCGTACCTCGGGTTCGGCTTCAAGTGTGCCGGGTGTGACACGCTCGGATTTGGATATGTTGCAATCCCTGTTGGCTAAGTTTGGGTTAAATGCTCCTAATATTTCCACCCCCTCTCCTCCAGTCGCTTATACGGTTTCTGTCCCTCCTGGGTTTCAAAGTGTTTCGGCCCAATTATCTGCGCAGCCCACTTATGTAAGTCCACAGTTATTGCCTGGTTCTTTTGGGGTGTCCAATATGGGAATGGCTGGGTTATTCCCACAGGGGGTTCAGTATCCGACGGGGTCACCACAGCAGGGGGTCCATTATCCACAGCAGGGGGTTCAGACGCTTTCTGGTCCACCGCAGGGGGTTCACCTTGTACCTGGAACTTCACAGCCGCCAGTTCAGTTTACGACAGGGGTTCAACAGCAGCAAGGGGGTTCTTTCCCTGGTTCGGTTCACTTGGGACAGTCACCTAGTATGCCTTTTCATCCGAGTCAGCTGTTTGTGTCCGGTTCACAAGGTTGGGTCAAGCTACACTTTTGCCGAATGCATTTAATACCACTATTCTTCAAGAACCGGCCTCCGGCAATTGGAACATGGATACAGGTGCGAGTTCTCACCTTAATGATTTTGTACATTGTCTTAATGATATTCTTAATATGTGCATTTACCCGTCTGTTGCAGTTGGTGACGGGCGTTTTATTCCCGTTACTAACTCTGGCCATAGTGTTTTGTCTACCCTTTTTCGTCCACTTAGTTTAAATAATGTCTTAATCACTCCCAATATTGTCAAAAACTTGATTTCCGTTCGTCAGTTTATCCATGATAATTCTTGTATGGTTGAGTTTGACCCTTTTGGTTTTTCTGTGAAGGACTTCATAACTCAACGGGTGCTCCTCCGATGTGATAGCACGAGTGAGCTCTATCCTGTTACGAAGCCCTCCACTATACCTCATGCTTTTGTTACATGTCAGTATACGTGGCATCAACAACTTGGACATCCAGGAAGTGAAGTGTTACGTCATCTTGTGTCTAGTGATTCTATTTCTTGTAATAAAGAGAAACTTCCCGTTCTTTGCCATGCTTGTCAGCTTGGTAAACACGTGAAGCTTCCGTTTGTTAGTTCGTCTAGTTCTGTTACTTCGTGTTTTGACATTATTCACTCGGACTTGTGGACCTCTTCAATTCCGAGTCTTTCTGGTTATCAGTATTATGTTTTGTTTCTAGATCATTATTCTCAGTATGTTTGGGTTTATCTGTTTATGAATAAATATGATGTTTTGTCTAAATTTCTGTTATTTTGTAATTATGTTCGTACTCAGTTTAAGTGTGAAATTAAGTAATTTCAGTGTGATCATGGTGGTGAATTTGATAATCATGCTTTTCATAAACTATTTAACGATAACGGTATCCAATTTAGATTTTCTTGCCCCCGCACCTCACAACAAAATGGCAAATCTGAACGTATGATCCGTACAATTAATAATCTCATTCGTACCTTATTGTTTCAAGCACATTTACCACCCAATTACTGGACTGAGGCACTTAATATGGCAGTTTATTTATTGAATATTTTACCTTCCCGTGCCATCAATAACGAGATACCCTTTACCCGCCTGTTTGGTGCGCAACCCGATTATAGTGTCCTTCGTGTTTTTGGATGCCTTTGTTATCCACATATAGATACAAATCACAAACTTGGACCACGTGCCACACCTTCCATATTTCTGGGACATGCTGCCAATCATTTTGGCTATCGTTGCCTTGATCTTAACACCAATAAAATTATCATTTCCCGTCATGTAACCTTTGATGAAACGGTGTTTCCGTTTCCCTCCACCAAATCTACTACCACACCTTCCTATGATTTTTTGGACGATTCCACTGACCTTATTTCCACAATTATTTGCACCGCTCCCATTACTCACGTTCCAGCACCGGTCCATACTCCACTAGTTGACGTACCTACACTGCCTACACCACCTACGCCTCAAAATGTGCCCTAAATTATACCTGAACATGCACCCGCTCCCACTAATGATCCACTAACCGTGTCAATTCATCCCATGGTCACACGTTCTCGTATCGGGACTACTCTACCTAATCCTCGTTACGCTGGTCATGTGTCTACTATCTCTCCTTACCTCAGTCTTATAAAGAAGCGTTTAATGATCCCAATTGGCGAAATGCTATGTTTGACGAGTATAATGCACTTATTAAAAATAAAACTTAGACTAGTGTACCTTGGCCGAAGGGTGCCAATATTGTTCGTTGTATGTAGTTATTTCGCCATAAGTTTTTGGCTGATGGCACTCTTAGTCGGTATAAGGCATGTCTTATTGCCAATGGTAACACGCATGTTGAGGGTGTTGATGTTGATGAGACTTTTAGTCCTGTTGTTAAGCCGGGCACTATTCGGACTGTTCTTAGTTTGGCTATTTCTCGACATTGGCATGTTCATCAGCTTGATGTCAAGAATGCTTTTTTACATGGTGACTTAGCTGAGACTGTTTATATGCATCAGCCTCCTAGTTTTCGGGACCCTGAACATTCGGATTATGTTTGTTTATTGCAGCAATCTCTCTATGGTCTTAAGCAGGCACCTCGCGCCTAGTTTTAGCGGTTTGTTGCTTATATTACTACTGTTGGATTTACACCTAGTCGTTGTGACTCCTCTTTATTTATTTACAGACAGGGTGATGATACAGCGTTTTTGTTACTTTATGTGGATGACATTGTTCTCATTGCTTTATCTGATCGTTTGCTACAACAGATTATAGCTTCTTTACATCGCTAGTTTTCTATGACAGATTTGGGTGCACTTAATTATTTTTTGGGTATTTCAGTTACGCATGACTCTTCTGGTATGTTTCTGTCATAGCGTAAGTATGCTATGGAGATTTTGGAGCATGCTCATATGGTTGGTTGTAATTCTTCTCGGACTCCTGTTGATACTAAGTCCAAGTTGGGGGGATGGTGGTACTTCGGTTGTTGATCCTACCTTATACCGGAGTTTAGTAGGTTCTCTTCAGTATCTCACATTCACTAGACCTGATATTACGTATGCTGTGCAGCAGGTTTGTCTTTATATGCATGATCCACGGGAGCCTCATTTCTTTGCTCTCAAGCGGATTTTGCGGTATGTTCAGGGGACTTTGGACTATGGTTTACAGCTATTTTCATCTCCTACTGACTCCTTGATTGCTTATTCGGATGTTGATTGGGCTGGTTGCCCGACTACGCGACGGTCTACTTTGGGGTATTGTGTTTTTCTTGGCAACAACTTACTCTCATGGTCCTCTAAGCATCAGCCGACGCTTTCTCGTTCCAGTGCTGAGGTTGAGTATCATGGTGTTGCCAATGCCCTGTTGGCTGAGATGAGACATGTGTGGATTTCCCCCTGGATTTACTTCGTGAGCTTCATACTCTTTTATCTTCCGCCACTATTGTGTATTGTGATAATGTGAGTGTTGTGTACTTGTCTTCTAATCCAGTTCAACATCAACGTACCAAGCATATAGAGATTGATATTCATTTTGTTCGGGATTTGGTTGCTTTCTGGGCAGTTAGGTTGCATTTTTCATGTTCCTTCTCTGGTTTTCAGTTATGCGGATTATCATCCACTAAGGGGGTTATCTTTCGGCATTATTTGATAAGTTTCATGACAGTTTGAGTGTTCATTGTACTCCCACTCCAACTATGGGGGAGTGTTAGCAGGCTTATGTTTGTAGGCTCGGTCCATGTTGGGCTTAGGGTTATCTTTGTATTACTTGTATTTATACTCGACACTTTGTATGGTTTCATAATCAATTAACGCTCTCGCTCTTAGTGATCGATACCCTACTTACCACGAAACTCCATCTGACCGGGGACACTGCTCGTTAAAGTGTTGTTTTTAGGTATAGTCGGCATAAAATAAATAGTAAAACTTGATACATAAATAACACCTACACAACGACACATCAAACACACATCCTAATCCTAGGACTGATGCATCATAATACACCACTAAATCTTCCAGACCATCGAGGAGAGCTAGAAGAGGTGAATTACACAACTTATCCTTCAAAGTTCGAAATGCATTCTCCTGCTCCTCACCCCAATCGTAGGTCTTACTTTTCTGAGTCAAGACAGTAAGCGGCTTAGCTATCTTATAAAAGTTTTCAATGAATCTACGGTAATACCCTGCTAATCCTATGAATGAACGAACTTCAAACGGAGTTCTAGGGGCTTCCTAACTCATAACAACTTCAATCTTACTAGGGTCTACATAGATACCATTTCCATTAATCACATGGCCAAGAAACTGTACTTCCCGCAACCAAAATTCGCACATGGAAAACTTAGCATATAGTTTCTCTTTCTTGAGCAATTCTAAGACTAGCCCTAAGTGTACTTCATGCTCTTAACGGGTCTTAGAGTAAATCAAGATATTATCAATGAACACTGTCACAAACTTGTCTAGATACGGCCTACACACTTGGTTCATCGGATATATAAATATCATTGGTGCGTTAGTCAGAACAATGGGCATTACTGTGAACTTGAAATGTCCATAATGAGTTCTAAACGCGCTCTTTGGAATGTCATCCTCATGCACTCTCAGTTGATGGTATCCGGACCTAAGATCTATCTTAGATAAGTATTGCGATCCTTGCAACTGATTAAATAGGTCGTCTATCCTAGGGAGTGGATAACGATTCTGAATGGTCAACTTGTTCAACTCTCTATAATCAATACACATTCTAAAGGATCCATCCTTCTTCCTAACAAATAATATCAATGCTCCCCAAGGCAATGAGCATGGTCAAATAAAACACTTATCTTTGAGTTATTTAAGTTGACCCGACAACTCCTCCATTTCAGAAGGTGCCAATCGAAAGGGAGATTTCGCGACTGGTATTGCTCCAGGGACTAACTCAATCTGAAACTCAATTTCTCGAATAGGTGGTAATCCTGATAGGTCATCCGAAAATACCTCGGGAAAATCTCTCACCACAACAGTTCTTTTTATCTCTGTTCTTTGGCCTTAGCACTCACTAGATGCCTTATTTTCTCCTCTGGTCTTTCTCGTATAACTCTAAGTACCTTGCCATCCGGTAGTGGTATTCTAACTACCTTCTCATGACAAATTATCTTAGCCTTATGGTTGGACAACCAATCTATTCCTATGATTACATCGAAACTCTCGCTTCCAAACGGTATCAAATTTATGTCAAACCCGTGACCTTCTATTTCTAGTTTGAAACCCTAAATGACCTTATCGATTTCTACTAGCTGTCCGCTAGCTATTTCAATCTCATAACTGAATCCTAAATCACCGGGCTCTACGCCTAACAAAGGTATGAAAGTAGTGGAAACAAAACTATAGTCGGCACCAGAGTCAAATAAAGTTGTGGCATAATGATTTTTCAAAGTGAACGTACCCGTCATGATGTTCGGGTCCTAGCGAGCCTCTTCTGCTCTGAACATAAATGCCCTTCCATTTGTCTGGTTATCGTTGTTCCCACGACCTTGACCCCCATTAACAGCCACGACTTGGTTATGATGATTTCCCCCTGGCCTCTGAGCCTGATTCAACCTAGGACATGCTTCCAAGAAATGATCAGTACTACCACACTCATAACAGGTCCTAGCAGTTGGATTTCTAGCATTGATGGGTGTCACACCTCAACAAAGGCGGAAACTTGGGAATGCAACATAATTATCAATCATAACACAAGATACAAAATAGAGAAAACTACATTGCATAAACTCCTAGTGCTATGAAGACCATCAACCTTGAACAAACTCAAGTGATGTCCCAAATCGCGACTAAAATCCATAATCTCTTACAATTATTCAAAAGCCCACATAAGGGACCATAATCCAAACTTATTCCAAAATATCCAAAACTAAAATCAAACAACAAGCAAGCAAGACTTCAAACAAAATTCCACACGGGATACTTCTAAATCTGCTATCAATCACCAAACTACTCTTCTTTCACTTCACCTGAAAATGATACTCGAAATAATGTTAGTGAGTTCGTAGGTTTGACCTTAAACCCAAAAGTTGTACCAATATTTCAACATTGGACAATAGTGCTATATGACAGTGAATATATACAAACAACCTTAGCATCACCGCTAATCAATAACCATATGTCACTTACGCACCTAAAGGGCCTACCAGCTGGAGCACTAAAATTAGGGCAGGGCCACACACAAACCAGGGTAGGCGTACCCATCCGTTCCAATAATCACACAAATACTGGGTAGGCGTACCCATCCGATCCAAACAATCATGCAAATACTGGGATAGGCGTACCCCTTCGATCCAAACAATCATTCAACACATAATATTCACTTAGCAGTCATAAGCACATAAATTGTCCTAAAAACAAAACCACATTTCGCACAGATCAATTCAAAACATTTCAAAACACAGTTAAGTATCATTTTCCCCAACGGAAAAACAGTAAAAAGTGGGGCTACGAGAACTCACCTCAAGCGAGTCTTTAGCAACCCAATCTCAATCACACAAGCAAATGCAACGACGCCCGCATACGACCTAGTCCAGTTAATGTCCCAATTTAATCATCCAATTCCAAAACAATCTTCACGTTTGATGCATAGAGTTTAGGCGTGTTGTACAATTACCCAAAACAATTTAGTGGTGTGATGGTTGATGACTTAACTCCACAATCATATCAATCTCATTCCTCGATAATACATACTTATACTATTTAGCGTAAATAGATAAGTAATATAATAAATATTTAAAATTATTAATTATAAATATATCTCGACATGTTCATTCGGTAACCTTAGACACTTCAAAATAATCATTATACGGTTAAAAATGAAACGTTTACTCATAATAAACACATTAGAGACGTTTCAAGAAAAATTATATTTTTCGTCTTTTAGTGAATTTATTAAATAAATAAAATAATTAAATAATTAAATATTATTTAAAATCAAAAATCATGTTTTTAAGAAATTCTCTAAGTATAAACTTTTTACGAAATTTCGACATGACTCATACGTTTATACAACGTTTTCCAAGGTTTCAAACCTTATTTCAACATTTTTCACAAATTCGACACTTTTCAACAAAATTCCAAAATCTCAATCGTTAACGCTTACCAACACGTTTTCCCCAAAATATCATTCAATATCACTTCATAAATACATTTCCACTTTAAAAAGTCCATCAGAATTCTCATAACTACTACATATCGCTTATTGGGCCTTAAGGCCCAAAAAAGGTCCATTAAGACATATATAAGTCCAAAATACTATTTAAGTCCAAAACCAAAGTCCGTTTACATATATAAGTATATACTTATATGTAAAAATAATCCGGACCACAATAAGCCCTCTCATTAAGCCGCAACTCAAATAGATTTATTGGGTCGTGAGTCTATAAACTCCAAAATACGTATATTAAGCTTGAAAATAAGCTAATAAGCTACGTATCGCATTTGGTTACTACTATAAGCCTCAAAAATAGTCCACAGCATATGCCATAACACAAAAATAATCAAAATCACTTTCCAAGTGATTTTGGGAAGTGGTTCGTGGCTTATAGCCCAAAATAAGCTAAGAAATAGCTTAAAAATAAGCCCGAATAAGCCATACAAGCTACTATCAAAAAATAAGCATTCTGGAATCATATATTATTCAACCATCACGACCACAACCTCAAAACTACAAAAACCCTTTTTTTTCTTTTTTATTTCACACGAACCAAACACCCCTTTTTCTTTCGATTCTTTTCTAAAAATCAATTTTCACAACGATCAACTTGTACAACTAACATCTATGCATCAAAATAAACCTAAAAGGACAAACAAAATTTAAATTTAAAAACTTATAAGAAAATCTTCAAATTTGTAGATTTAGACACGAACCGGACAACCCAAACGTTATTTAAATGAATACCCAAACACTAGAATCAACCCCAAATATTTATGTCTTCATGTTTTCTTGATCAAACTTTAAAAATTATAAGAGTGTGTTGGTTGTAGGTGCGGACGAACACAAGCACACACACAAGTGTGTGTTTTCTTTTTTTTTAAATGAGAATGAGAAAAGTTCTAGTGGTGGGAATATATGTGTACAACTTTAGACAAGGCTAGCTAAAATTTAGCCACCTTGTCCCCCTCTCTTGCCATGACCGGATATGGGATCCAAAGGAGTCCTGGGTCTTTCTTTTCGTGTCAGGATCACTTAAATACTCGTAAAACTCAACCGTAAAATTTACCCCAAAGTTAATTAGCATTTTTATTCACTTTAAAAATACTTTTCCATTAACCTAGAGTATTTACACGACATATTTTCACTTTACACCCTTCAAAACTCATTTGGACATTAACGGACGTGTCAGACTCGTTTTTCGGCATTTCTCAAAATTCACGGGTCAAACCACCCGGAATACACACAACACAATAATACCTTCCAAAAGGGATTATTAATCACAATAAACCTCAAATCATCACATATCTCATAAAATAACCACCGTCAACACGGTACATTATCTGAATAAACTAACAAAAGTCAAATGGTCAAAGGACTATAAATGAAATATTCAGAACACAAAAAGGGCAAAGGTTACATTATACCCCCCTTAAAAGAATTTCGTCCCCGAAATTCAACTACTAACATCACTAAACAAATGCGGGTATCCAAAGGCACTTGCAGTGTTAGCTCAACCAAACACTTCTTAAGGTTCGACACATGGAACGTGTTATGAACACCATTCAACTCCTCAGGCAAATCTAACCGATAGGCCACAAGGCCTACTTTCTCAACTATCTCAAACGGTCCAACAAACCTAGGTGTTAACTTCCCTTTCTTCCCAAAGCGTACTATACCTTTCCAAGGCG